>MVGT01003082.1:4860-18914 GCA_002174775.1 Macleaya cordata
TTTTTGTGTACCGGTGGTATTCCGGTGGTGGAGCTTGGAAGTGTCAAGCTCGTGGTGAAATACTTGAGGAGTCAAGTATTGGTTCAAGGTGTGGGACTTGCGGAGGTCAAGTTGGAGACACATCATCATCTACTAAGAGGCAAATTCGTGGAGTTCGAATTTGTTGAAGAACTGTACACCGTAGCTGTTGGAGCGTAGAGGGAGTCGTAATTCGTGTCCATCGAGTGGTAAATCGGTTTGTAAGTTTTCATTCTTTTAGTGGATTATTTTCTGGACTAGGTCCCGGGGTTTTTCCCAGTTTGGGTTTCCTCGTAAACAAAATCTCTTATGCATATCTTTATATTTATTGAGAGATTGAAATATTCGATTCTTGTTTCCGCATATTAAAGAATCAAATAAGTCAATACTCTTGACTAGAGATTTTTGTTTCCATCTTTCACCAACATTATTTTTATTTGGTGATTGTGTAATCATTAACCTTAGTCACATTGACATACGGTTATTCCAACTAATAACCATAAGGATTTTAGACTTTCATATTTAATTTGAAGAGTTGTGACCATTAGATATTTAGATTAATTTAAATTAAATGTTTCAAGGATTGTGACCATTGGATGTTTAAATTAATTTAAATTAAAAGTTATGTCTGTTGAGAACTTTCTAAATTCAAATGAAGGGTTGTGACTATTAGAGAATTGGTGTCTCTACCAACAGTCATTGTATCTCCCTTAAGGGTCACAATTAAATCTATAAATATCCCACTTGGATTCTCATTTTGGATCATCGAAAAATCTATTTATGCATTAGCATATTGCTACATTTTGTTTGCATTCATTCAATCATCATCATCCTAGCATTATAAGAGTTTTCGAGAGTCTGTTGTGAGAGGGAATTCAACACAAAAATTTGGTTCGCTGGTTCTCGGAGTTTGGAGTGCTACTATTGCGAGAAAGGTAGGTCATTGTATCCTGGGAGATAGACGCTTTAAAACCATGAGCACCTGTGTGGGGCGAATCTATCTTAAGGCTAGAGGATCCAATCCTTGCCTCGACCTTTTTGTTTTGCTTTGTTTAATTTATTCTTTGTTCTTGTTATCTTTCTCTTATCACTATCTTCTCTACTTGTAAATGTCTACGAATTGTAGTAACACACACCCCTGATTCCCAACAAAATGTTTATGAGATGACTTTCTTTTCTTTTTTCTCTATTCTCATCCAGATTTATGTTCATTTTTTGCGGATTTTGGCCAAATTAATAAATTTTTGGTCTTCGAGGTTTCCACCACCTTATTGCAATGGGGGTCTACAATTGTTCTGCTCTCCCTCTGACAATTCATAACTTGAAGAGAGTCGAGCTCTTTTTGAGAAAACTCTATACACCCCCAACAGAAAGAGTAGTGGCGGTTGCTAAGTAACCAGAGCGCGAGTCGGAGCGGAAACGAAATTGGGAGCAGGAGCAGTCGATTAAAAAATGTTCTTAGTTCTGAAATACCTTTGGAGCGGGAGCGTCGGAGCGTAGTTCGCAGCGGGAGTGCGAGGTTTCGGAGCGGGAGCGTCACCCCTATACCAAGGTTTCGGTTACTAATTGTCATCGGCCTTACAGAAATCCCTACATTTTCATTTGATAACATAGTCATTTGGAGTCAAGTTAAACCTCAAGAAACTCAAGAATATCTAGAAAGAGGCTTAAATAACACTGCATTCACCATTTGCAGTTTGACAAAAATGGAGAGTACAGATTTGTATGAAACTTGGAAAGTACCGACAAAAATGGAGGCAACTTAACTAAATAGATACTTTAAAACAAAATGAACTTTGGATTTAACTACAGTTGAAGTATGAAATTCGGAAAGTACTGAAAATTTTCAATGTATTAATAAATTGATCTATCAGACTATGAGTTCCTTTTTCTTTTCACTATTAAACTTGCATTGTTTCAGGTAAAAGAAATTCAAGCCTGACAAGACAATCCCATGAAGCAGCATCATTTTCACAAAATTCTTAGTAGAACACAAGAGAAACAAAAGGAAATGGGTATCGATTTCCAGGACTCAAAACACATATATCAGATATATTGAACTCAATACAATAAATTCAAGAATCAGTAGTTACACAATCATTTAGTAGTTTCATCGTAACACGTCAAAAGAAATTAAAAGAGTAGTAGAAATTTCTCTCTTCATCAGTAAAGGCAAGGAGCCTTTTCAAGTCAGTTAAGTTTTGTACATAATCTTCATTTCAAATCAAAGATTCCATCCCTTCTTCTCCTTTTCCTTCTGGTTATGATTTTGCTTCTGTTGTACTTCCTTTTGTCCCCTGTTAGTAGCAGCATTGTTGAGCAGCAGTCTCTGTGCCATCCTCCCTCTACCCACTATGGAAAGTCGCACTTTTTCCATCCCTCCATATAAGCCACCTCTTCTCATATGCTGCTGCATTGGAGATGATTTTATGCAAACCTTCTTTTGGAGGCTTCTTCTCAATATACTATTGAACTTCTTAGTCCCACTTCTCTGCCCTTTGAGACTCCAATTCGTCTGCTCTGGATTTTCTCCTTCGTTGCTCTCTGTACCTTCTTTTTTCAAGTCAGCCAGGGGTGGTGGCAGCACTGGGAGTAATGGTGGAGGTTGGGCCAAGCTTGATGAGGTTGGCAGTGGTGCTAATGAGTTTCTTCTAGGGGCCGTAACCAGTGGAATCCGGCGGGCAGTAGTGCAAATTGAGACTCTACCAGTCCTTTTTGGTAGCTGTCGGTTTTCTGCCATTTCGGGTTTGTTTTCTTTCTCTGTTGGATTGTTGAATTTGAGGAAGTTATCAATTTGAGGAGGTGTTGGAGGTCGAAAGTTGTTATTATTCTCTATTAGCGGATGGATGAGATTTACCAAGTCTTTACCCAAGGGAGCATTAACATTTTTATGGAATCCAAATGGTTGTTGGGTAGGCAATGGGGGCTTTGTTATCGTATAATTCTGCTCTTCTTGCTGTTGTTTTTGCTGCTGCTGCTGCTGCTGTTGTTCTCCTATTTTTGTATCTACATGCTGCCGAGCTAGTTTTCTTTCTATCAAAAGTTGTGACTCCAATTCCTTAACCTGCACAAAGGATTCACTTCATTTAGCAACATTTACCATTATACATCACAAACCAAATTAAGTGGTTAGTTATAAGAAAAACAAACTACTTAAAGACTAAAAATGGATCCATTCCAAAAAGAAGGCATGAACTTCTTATAGACATTGGTTGCGTGTAAACATCTTACTTAAGCCAACTAGTTAGTGTGACCTTTCTCATTGACCTCTAGTTAGCCATCTTACTTACATTGGTAGTGCGGAAACAAATTGTAAAAATAGCTGCTTAAAAAACTTTTAGTTCATCAGTGATTTTACTCTAATTTTGAAGGCAGTGACGCTCCTTCGATTTCCATCCACAATTGAGCGGGTTCAGCTGAAAAAAATTGAAACCTTCCATCCTTTTTCTTTTCGATCGGTAGTACCATGTTTGGAGTTACTTATTAAAGATTTACTACCAATTGTTAATTTACATTCCATGCATAAAAGGGAAAATCTGCGTTAAAGGAGAAATTTTAGTTTGTATTAAAAGATTGTTGGATTCTTCAGAACAAAAAAAAAAAAAAAGAACAGAAATTAGAAATTTAATATTGCTTCTTAAACTAGAATAAAAAATTGTCTGCATTACTATTGAAATCAGAAGAAGAGGTCCAGTCTTACCTTGTCTTGTAAGTTCTTGTTGTTAAGATCTTTTGCCTTTGTCTTATGGTCTAGATTATAAATTGTCTCTTCCATCTTCTTAATATAACCATCCTTGCTCTTCATTTCTTGCTTTGCCCTTTCAACCTGAAAAAATAGCAGTCACAAAACTCGAGCAGATGAGATGGTATGACGGTCAAATATAGTTCTCTTGCACCTAACTACACCGAAAAAGTTTAATTTTGTACATAAGACTATTTATACCATCTGTTTGTATTTCGCAAGCTCACTGCTGTCTAGCTGCTTCTTGGCTGGACCTAGTTCTATTCCTCTAACTCTGCTTGCGAAGTTCAGAGAGCACAGCGTCTCACTCAGGTCGTTCTCGTTTGGGCTGACTTGCACAAACATCAGCGCCTTTGAGTCTCCTCCTATGGGCACATCTCACAAATCAGCTGACTAATATAGCAAAAAAAAGAAGGAAAAGTAAGGAACACTACATTCAACCCAAGGTATCAGATGAGTGAGCTACACCACACAATCTTAGCCATGGGGTGTTATACAGTATGGTGAGAAGAGGATATCACCCTAGTAGCTACATTCACTTAGCTCCAGTTAGGAAGACCGACCATCAAGGAGTGCGATTTTGTTCACCCACTTGTAAGGTGGGTGGGCAACACCAAACAATCTTAACCATGGGGTGTTATACTGTCAAAGGATGGACAAAATCACACTCAACCTCACAGGAATCCTGAGCCAAAACTAATATGACCATTTGCACATAACCAACCAATTCGATCATGGACTTCTTTTTTCTAGCAAAATCTATCATATTACCTGTAACTGTACAATGAATTCTGATAGATGGAGTGGGTATAATTATTTAATTGTTGCTTTCGATGTATTCGACATAATGTAATTCAACTGATAGTCATTCCTTGATGTATAGCACATACGTGACAGAGGCATGGAAACCAGTGATTTCCAATCTTCCAACCCTGACTCAAGAACTTAAAAATAAAATAGAGAAGTGGAAGTACCTAGAGAATCTTGAAGCAAGTGAGTGAGCTTGGAATTCCTACACAAATTTTTTAGAACAATTCAAAACTCAAAATGTTAATTTGGTAAAAGTAATAGAAACTGTAAATAACCCAAACTTAAGAGCACAAATGATTGATGATCAAAGTAAAATTTGTTTTTAAAAGCCGACCTGAAAGGGATATGTGGGCTTTTGGTTGCCAGAGCAGATATCACGTCGCCAAGTGCAGATAGAGATCTGTTAATATTTTGGGCTTCCTTCAATCGTTCTCCTTGAACATCTGTCTTGGCTACTCTCTCACTTCCAGCTAGGTCAACAAGCCATAACTTGCTTCTTGTGCATTCTCCATTTATCAAGTTCTCCCCCTTCACCATAACACAGTGAATGCTGCATTAAATACCACATTCTGGACCTTCAGTAAAATGGCTCAAATCATTTCACAACAGTTGATAACAAAACACAGATAAGTCTACTTGTAGAAATCACTACAAGAAAACTCATCAAGTATATATTTTTATCGATCTGCATTTTTGTTTCCTCAGTTCAAATGTGCAAAAAAAAGTCACAAAAAAGAAAAAGAAAAAAAAAAAAAGGGCTCAACCAGTGGGATCGGCTACTGTGCTCGTTTGCGTTAGTTGCACCAACAGCCCTAGCATTGCTCCCTGTCTGTAGAACATCCCAGACCTCATTCATGTCGCTTACATGGGCTTCAACCAGTCCAGGTACATGATGGATTCCTTCTGCAACTTGTCGTATTTCAAGCCTATATGTATAAACAGATGTATGTTGGAAATTTTCAAAAGCATTTGACATTTTGAAGTACCTGACATTGATACCGGACACGTGAACCATTTTGAAGTATCTGGCGATTCTGGCCATCATTGCTTGAGATAAGTTCTTCACAGGCTTATTTGGTAAGAAAAGAGCAAATAAAATAACCGTATTTAAAATTACCTCTTTGCGCCTACTCCTGGCAAAGATCCTGGCACGAGCAAATCTCGTATTTGCTCGTTATAGACTTCTAAGACGCTCACAGAAATTTCATATCGGTATTGGCCCTGTCGATCTCTCATGATGCGAAACAGCTCCTCAAGGGTCCTGTAGTTGACTCCACGAGCTTCTTCTGTCCCCTCCATTGTGAATGTCTTCCCAGTTCCTGTCTGCCCATAAGCAAATACGCAGACATTGTATCCATCCAAAACTGATGTGGCAAAGGGGGCCGTGTCTTCAAACACATCAGCTATTCGAGAAAGAGCATAGAAAGATATATTTATATCAGCTGGAGATAATAAAGAGGAGACAACTTACAAAAATAACTCCAATTCTATCACTCGGGAAACATCATAGGATTCATAACCCATTCATTCGTTCCGCTCAATCATCTAAAAGTGTACCAACGGCATGATTGGAACCAGCGTTTTATTTTTGCGTGCATATTGGGTAATTGTTTTAGTTTGTGCAGCTATCTCCAAACGGTTATTTGGTAGGTTCTCACATAAACGATAAATACGTGTTTGGCATGTGAATATTTACACATGGTATTGCTGGTGCAAAGAGTTTTATCAATTGTTAAAGTGGGCATTCTAACAAAACACGCCCTCATGTCTAAAAGACCTACTCAAAAGTCGGACTGCGTTTTCATTTACTTCAAGCATTTAGTTTGTGAACATATATGAAAAACATGGTCCCAAACGTGTTTTTCATGAAAATATGCACATATTTCATTTGCGCGCTTGGAAAAGTGCGTTCCTGAAACACCCTAAAAGGAAGTGAATTTATGTTTCAAAATCATTAACTGGTAATGTTCAGCTTTCTGATTATCCAATTCCAAGAAGATGAATGCTATCAGGATTCTGCTATCCAGGGATACCAGGGGAGAACTCATATTCATTTCAGCTTCTGAACTTAAAAGTAAGATACAACGAAGAAAAAGTTGTGTTGATCTAATGGTTACCTTGGTCTGCTTGTGGGCTGAAAACAGAGTCAAACTTGAAGACCTTCTTGGGTGCTCCATTGGATAATACTGTAAGCTCTCCATCTTTTGCAGATTCAAAATCAATCGACATAGAAGCTCCTCCGGCAACTTCTTCTGCATTCAGTGGCCTACATCTGCAAAACACTCTTATGTTTCCTGCAAGTAAATACCATTCATGTTAGTAACCCTTCTTTAGACTGTGAATACAGTATTAGCTTGTTGTACAGTTCTCTGACCTTTCAGCTCAAGAACCTTATTGTAAAGTTCTTTCCGTTCCTTGGCGCCATTAATGAATTTCATTTTGAGATCCCTGTTTTCCTTTTCCAAATCTACATGTTGGTGCACTATCAACAAAGAAGAAACAATGAACGAATAACTCAAAATATGAAGAGACATAGCTGATATTGAAAAAAAAAGTTATCAGAAGGGTATGTTAAGTTATACTTGCAGATTGAACTGTAGTGGTCATTTGCACCATATCCGCAAGGCACTTCTTATATTGCAATGCTTCCTCTGATAGTTTGGAATGCTCAATTTTCAGAATCTGTTCAAAATTTTACGAATCAATCAAAAACTGCATTTGATTCAGAGAAAAGATTCCAACTGAGTGAATAAAATTACAGTACCTTAAATTTTTTGGTCAAGTCCCTGAGGGATGAAAACCATCTGCTCTTCTCCTTCACTTGTCCTTCAATTGCAAAGGCTTGAAAAGAAGGCCATCATCAAGAGTTGTCTTGGCGAAAGTTAGAAACCCGATGTTACGATAAGTAATGTTTAATGTAGTTTTCATACCTAAAGATCCAACATGCATGGACTTGCGCATGAGCTCATTTTGGAGATCCCGCAAAGACATCCACGCTTCTTGGCATTCTTTGCTTTTTAGTTCATAATCCCTTTTCAGCCCTTGTAAAACAATTTTGGTTTCTGTTAGTTCCTTATACTGCTCCTCCAAATCTCTTCGAAGCTTCGAAACCTCTCCTTCAACCACCAAGTTAGAACCACTTTGTTCGTCCTGTAAGAGGTAAAAGATAAACATGGAAACTTCTCCTACTGGTCTATGAAAAGTAATTACTTCTCAAACAAATTTTAGTACAGATAGTTACTTCAAGTGTTTCATGCTCTCCAATTTGAGAGCCTTGTCTATCTTTGAGACATTCCACATTTTTGAATCCTAATACACAAATTGAAGGTTGGGTTTTAATCAGAAATTGAGTACTACTAGCAGAATCAATTAACTCTTGTATATTTTTGAATTTTGAATGACAGGACGCTACCATAAAATTTGAAACTTACTTGCCAAAGAATCCTTCCTTACTGAAATGCCACAAACAATGGGGCTCCCGATCAGTCCTTCAAATCTTATTGATAAGCCTTCCTTTCCATTGACAGAAGCTTTTAGATCAGACAGCACCAGAGGCTTATTAGAACCCACCTGTGCGTAAATATCTATACCAGAAACAACCTGAAAAACCGAATTACAATCCAATGATAAAACTGATTTTGAACAATGTAATCCATTTTGAAAAGAACTAAAACTTTATCTGATTCTTGTTCTTCTAACCTTCTCTTCCTGTATAAAGACATTGAAGACTCTCATCCCTGGAGGTCCATTTGTGAATATAATCTCTGCAAAATGCAAATCCACAGCGTAGTTTCCGGCTTCCAAGGTCTGGAATTTGTAAGAAAAGTTTCCAAACCTGGCAGTTTGATAAAGTGCAAGACCTTCTTCATCATGCCCAAAACTTTTGTCTGTTCTCATAGCATCACCACCATTAAAGAAGCTATCCTCCAAGAAAACAACCCCACCACAATTTACAGCCCTATCTTTCCCTCCAGCATTTATACTTATCACGGGAGGAGAAGTTTCACGAATTTCGCTGTCTGCCGCTGGTTTCACCATAAGCTCAAGAGAAGCTTCTGTAAGTTCTATCTGTTTTGTTGTTTGTAACTCTGGAAACAAAGCTGGCATTGTTTTAGCTGTGCCTTCAATTTCTATCCCAGTGATGCCCTTATCAAGAGAGATCTCAAATGAGGGTATCTCATTAATTGGATTCGCATTCTTTAAGAATTTCGGAGTTTCTTCAAAGCCACTGCAGGGGATATCAGGCGAGCCAGCGCAGATTACCAAATCTGGAGATGTTAGCGAAAACCCTAGCAGAGATCGACCTAACAAGAAGACCTGGAATTAAATAATAATAATAATCTTCTAAAATCCCAAATTGGTAACTGAAAATTCTAGCCATTGCTTATATGATAAGTAGGAAAGATCAAAAATTTTGTACTATTTACCATCGATTGGATCACAGGGAAGCCAGTCACTGGAGTTCTCCATTTTAAAATTCACTGAGCTCTCTTGTTGCAAAGAAACATCTGGAAAGAGAAATTAATCACATTGTGAGGAAACCTAGTTAAAAATCAAACTAATTTAAAAATCTTTGTCAAAAATATTTGAGAGATCAAAGAAATTACAGTCGATTCCACTGTTAAGAGGCCTTTCATCGGTTTCTGGTGTTGAGCAGTGTTCTTGCAAATATTCATCTGTAAAAAGAAATGGGTTTCCGTTAAATCATCAGAACAACGAATTTGGATCCATGAGAAGAAATAGAAATCCAAGAAACTACCATTGATTGTATTAGGATCTGCCATTGTGGCAGTTTTCGAGCTCTGTACTTGCGAAGAAATGTCTGTCATGTAAACAGGGGGGTAAGGTCAATCAAAGGACTCGATGGAAAATCAGAAAAGAGAGCATATTTAAATTGGAGACTGAAACTGATACCTTTGTTGACTGAGTACTTTTCTTGCCAAGAAACATCTGTGAGGAGAAGTGGGTCTTGCCATAGATCTTCTTCCATGGATAAAGTGGAGAGAGAGAGAGAGAGAGAGAGAGAGAGAGAGAGAGAGAGAGAGAGGGAGAGTATTCAAAGGGAAAGATTTTGAAAAAAAGAGAGGAATGATCTTTTTGAATGTTAGGGAGAGAGAAAGGAAAGTTTCCTTTGAGATGGCGTTGATTTCGTTAAGGGGGAAGAAGAATTCATTCGACCGTTGTGCTTATAAAGGACCGTTAGATATTTGAATTTTGAATTTTTGTTTAACTAATTTACGGTATAGAAAATTGCCCAACAATGACTTAACCCTAGCTTTGGCTCACCTTTATTCCCAACATTTTGTAAAGAGCGTTGATGTTTGGCCCGACAATATTACAAAACAAATGCCAGATGCTTATATGGTATGATGGGTCCTACTACTACATAAGTTGAAAACCCCTTTAAAACACTTTTAGGATGGAAAAATTGGTGGGTCCTATCCTGCCACATAAATATCTGGCATTTGTTTTGTAAGATGGGTGGGCCAAAAAGCTTTATTGTTTTGTAAAAGTCTACACTGAAAAAATTCAAAGCAATATCTGATCTTACAGAGAAGAGGAATATTGATATTTGAACCCATCATTTTACTGAATCAGCCCACCTTGTGGGTCAGTTCTGTTACTTTTGTAGGTGTGACTATAAATAATGACTTGTTTGAGAAGCTGCTAGCACAATCACAAAAGAAAAATGCTAAAAATTATACGGCAAAATTGTAACCAACCTGTTAGTGGGTTGAATTAGTAAAAAGTTGGGCTAATACGAACTCAAAAATGAAGAAATGAAACTACTGGCAATGAATCCGAATGGGCTGGGTATTAACTGGATTGGACTCAGCCTGGCTATAATAAAGTATAGTGGGTTTAGTCACAACTGGTGTTGGTCAAGTTAGAGCTCAGACTAGATTTCGACACAGTGATGCTACACTTACTGCAAAGTGTACTAAAAGTTATACTGCAAAAGCTATTTAGGAGGGTATTTACGTCGATTGAAAATAACGCAAATCACGAGGGGTGTGAGATTATTTAAGAACCGTGGGATGACTTTTGAAGTAAGGTTTGTACTAGGAAATGCAGTAAGTTTAGCAATTTCTATTTTGACAAAACCTCCAAAATCAGGTCCAATGCCCCAGTTTTGCCAAATTTGGCAGGCGCCTTAGGTTAGACTTGGTCAATTTAATTTAACTTCACAATTACTTATAGCAGTCTTTTTTTAGTCAAACCACTTCATGTAAGACATTCTCCCCTATTTAATGGAAGAGGGAATTGGGCCTTCCAATCATCTAAAAGACTATCAATTAATTCTTTTTCAAGTATTCCCACTTGTTTTGTAATATATTTTATAGTTTTGAAACGAAAAAATTCGATTTCGAATTAAACGATGCCAATAAGATTGGGTCTACCAACAACAATAAATGCAAATTTGGGGGATGCCTATAATCGGGGCCTACTAATAAGATTTTTGAGGGCGCCTGACTCTTTTAAAAGATCACATTTTTAGAGGCATTATGTTGCAACTTGGGTGGATTCGGTTGAAATATATTGGGATCAAGAAAAACCCTAGCCGTCATATGCTACGCAGGCATTGAATTTTAAATGCGCACCCCTAAAGTTTGGTACCACGTTTGAATTATTTTGAAGCTCATTTGTCCAGCATTTGCCATCAAAAATTATAAAGACAATAGATCAAATTAGGCATGACAAAGAATTAAACTATCTTCCCATAAAGGTAGTTGGCTAAGGTGGTTTTTTAGTGCTAGTTACTTACGTAATAGATCTTGGGTTTAGGTCTTGGAAGTTACAAAAATTTTATATTTTTTAGAATTTTCTAAGAGCCTGAGAAGCACTGGATCATTCTCTTCATGAAAATTTGTCTTATCTTGTTATCATTTATCTCTTATCAAAATTTAAAGGGTCAGGTCATATAGCCCCCCTTATATAACCCCTTGCATGTGGGGCTCACATGATCCATGGGCTTATTTTCGGAGAGAATGATCTACATAATGAAGATACCATATTTACCTGAAATCAGCCTGTTCTAAAATTTCTAACCTCAAATCTACCCGTTTAAATCAACGGGCAAAATAAAAGTTTAAAACTTTCATATATTTTAAGAGCTAATTTGAGGGGGGGTTATAAGTTTTATAACAAGCTAATTTTTAATATGATAAAGTACATGGTGAGGAGAACATCCTCTCCAAAAATCAGTCCCTGGATGCATCACATGAGGCCCCACAGGCAAGGGGTTATATAAGGGAGCTATATAACCTGACCCAAATTTAAATTTGCCTTATCTTTTATCTTTTATTCTAGTCGTCCATTTCAAAACCCTAATCAATATAGGTCATTCAGTTGCTGATAATTTTTAAGACCGTTGGATCCTTCAGAATCATCTCAATCGTTGGTGCAGCCTCCAGAAAACTATAAATAGAGGTTTTCACTAGTTGTAATCAACTCGTAGTACTGAGAGTTGTAGTACAGTGAGAGAGAAATTAAAAATTTTATTTTTCAGTTTTAGTTGTAATACATTATATATATAATTGACGTCGTGGGTTAACATAACCCTTTTCTCTTAACTGTGGGTTAAAAAAACTAACATTATAAATACCTTACCTAATATAATAGACAAAAATAGATATTTTCACCAAATTATTTGTATATGTTCTTTCTACTTTTTTTATTTTAAAATATCCAGTCTGTGATATAGCACAGGAAATGTAATCTTGTTTCTTTTAGTAATGCAATTTTCTTTTTCTTTTTCTTTTTTCTCTATTATGTCTTCTTACTTTATTTTTAAGAGATGAAGCTACCATAGCTGACACATATTTAGTTTAATACTTATTTTTTTTAATCTTATGTTTTCCTCCAAAGAGAGTTCTATGAAAATCTCAATGATCAACGTTTCCTATAGAGAGTTAAGAGAATCATAAATCTTTGTCTCTGAAGTTTTGATTTTGCTAGGGGAACCCCGAATTTTTACACAAATAAATACCCCGCAAGTTAAATATTGGTCTAATTTGAGTCTAATTTAGTCTAAAGTCGCTCTAATGTTGGTCTAAAGTCAATAAAATAATTAAAGGTATTAGTCGTGGTGCAAATTCGGGATACCTGTAGCATCACCTACGCATAAAGTTTATATTCATTTTCTTCTAGTTTTTAATTGATAAAATAAGAAAATAATTCTTAACCCTTTCCTCTTAAGTGTGGGTTAAAAAAAATTACATTATACACCTGATCCAATATATAGAAAAAATAGATATTTCCACCCAAATTTTTTTATATGTTTTTTTTACTTTTTTCTTTTTAAAATATTCGGTCCGTGATATAGCATGGGCAACGTAATCTTGTTTCTTTTAACTTTAAAAATACAACTAAAATTTTTGTAAAATTTATATTTTTGAAAAGCATTCGTCGAGATCGTTGAAATGAGACCAGACAACAATACTTTATTTATTTATTTTTGCGTAACATAAAACTATATTTCTATCTAGATTGCATCAAAATTTGAATTTGCATGCTTCAAAACCAGATAACATCAAAAGAAGAAGTGAAAATCTCAACGATTACTTTCTAAATATATAAATTTCGTCAAAATATATTACTAAAAACAGTAGGCAAAAATATTTTTGCACAAAATATGCAAAAATATTTTTGCATAAATAAACATGGAACTACTACAACTAGTACATTTTATCTAGACTATATCCAAATTTAAATTTGCGAGGCTCAAACTAGGTAACATTAGAAAAAGAAGTGAAGATCTCGAAAATACTTTCTTAATACATAAATTTCGTCAAAACCTGTTACACAAAGTAGTAGGCAAAAATATTTTTACATGTTTTCTGCACATGCAAAAATATTTTTACATAAATTTTGTAATTTTGTTTTTCAAAAACCATTCTTGACTGGTCTAATTTTGAAGATCTCGAAAAATGCTTTCCAAATATAGAAATTTCGAAAAAATCTAAATTTTAATTGAAGAGATATAACATTTTGAAGCTCTAAAAAAACGATAACTAACTTTCTCTCTCATCCAGCTGTATAAGTTAGAAAAAGACAAAAAGGTGATTCAAAAAATATAATAAGGGTAAGGGTAAAATAAAAACATTAGAAAGGAAGGAATGGACTAAATAGATTTAGAATAGTTAAAGAACTAAACAGATTCAAAAAGCTTTAAAAAAATATTTTAGGTTTATTGAAAATCTTATGTATTAAATGTTGGGGTTTATGCCCTAAAACAATTTAAATTGACAACATTTATAAATTATATTTATTAATGAGCATGATATTATATTATTACTTTATTCATATGATGGATTAAGGGTTGTTCACAAGATGATGTTGTAAGTAAATTATTTGTATGAAGGGTTCATACATGGAGAGATGTAATTTACTGGTTCCTCATATTCTTGTATAGTTCATAGTCAGTGATGAATCTGAACAATTCATCTGATAAGACTATAACACACTAGACTTCTATATTATA
>MVGT01003082.1:26685-44280 GCA_002174775.1 Macleaya cordata
ATGGGTGGGGGTGGAAGGCTCTATTTATAGCCTTTCACCAAGAATAGTAAGGAGGTGGTTTGTAGTGTGAAAGGGATTAATTTGAAGTGTGAAATGGGGTTGATATGAAGTGTGAAAGGGATGTTGATTTAAAAAAAGAAATTAGGTGGAATAGTAAGGAGGTTTTTTAAATGAAGAAGATATCTTTCATTTTTATGGTGGGTAGGTCTCATTATTTGAGAAAGTAGAAGGTGAGGATAAGAAGTGAAAGGTAGTTAGAATAGTGAGGAGGTGGAGAAAAGAAAATATGGGTTAAATAGCTCAAATGGGCCATTTGGGCCTGTTTTGAACTATTTTTTTTTTGGGCTTTGTTTTTTTGATGACTTTGGGCCATTTTTGGGCTTAATTTGGGTGTGGTTTTAAGCTGGTTTTGAGCAAGGTTTTAAGCTTTGGTTTTGGGCTATTTTTGGCTTGATTTTGAACTCCATTTAGGGTTATTTTTGTGGGTGATTAATGAGAATCTCAAAGTATTCCATAAATAAAGGTGGGCAAAATTAGGGTGTCTACATCTTCTTTATGTTTTCTTTCTTTTCTCTATCTCTCTCACATCCTTCTCTTCTCTCTCTATCCTCTCTTTTCCTTCTTTTTC
Organism: Macleaya cordata; assembly: GCA_002174775.1. Classification (NCBI taxonomy): domain Eukaryota; kingdom Viridiplantae; phylum Streptophyta; class Magnoliopsida; order Ranunculales; family Papaveraceae; genus Macleaya; species Macleaya cordata. The sequence goes on from MVGT01003082.1 coordinate 27,314, forward strand.
ATCTTTTCTTTCTTTTCCCTTTCTTTTTTTTTCTTAATTAGATCTTTCTCCATTCTTTCTTATTCTCTTCTCTCTATCTCCTATATTTTCCCTCTTCTCTATCCCGATCTCTCTCTCTCTCGATGGTGATGGTAGAAACTATATGTCTCTCTTTCTCTCTCATCATCAAGATCTTTTGTTGACTGGTGAGTGATCAATCAAGAAACAAAATTTATTAATGTAGAGAGAAACAGAGAAACAAGTGAAGATCGAAAGCAGCAAAGCTTATTAATGTAGAGAGAGAAACATAGATTCTTATTCAGTCAAATTTTGATTTCCATAACTAATTAGATAAAGGGCAGATCTGTCTAAATTTCATTTTTGGACTAAATAGACTCGTATAAAATTTGGTGGACTAAACAGATTGAATTAAAGTCATAATGGATGTATTGGATGATCTCCCTAAAAATAATTAATTTTTTCTCTTTATCTTCTTACTTAATGAAGGAACTTTTTCTTCCAATTTACAATTTTTTATAAACTCTTCTTTTAGAAGTTTTAAATAAACAAATTACTTATCGTACTATCATGCATAAAAGGATTTTGTTAAGCAGAGATGCTATTCGGACCGGCCTAAATATCTGTCTAAATGTGGCAATTCATATCAGCCATTCATTGTGTATTTGTGAAGCTTACACATACACAAAGGATGGTGGATGTGAACTGCCATCTCAATCTATCTATTTAGACAGATGTTTTGGTTGGTCCCAAAATCATTTACTTTGTTAACATGTGCCCTAATGGCACATGATAAGCTTAAAGGTTTTGTGATTTGTTTAGCTCCTAAGGTTGTACAAATGAGCTGATTTTTTTTTTATGTTATTGATACTATTTGAATCATATCTAAAAAATCAGCTCAATCGGAGACCTCTAACACCACGAACACTTAATCTAAACTTCAATAGTGTGAATAAATGACTAACATTTAAAGTAATTTGTGTGGAGGGTTAGATATCTCTTCTTGAACTGATTATTTTGTGAACATCTTATAAATAATGATAATATTATATCTACAAAACATCAACTGATTTAAAAGCCTCTAGCTTGCAAAAAAATTCCATAGAAAAAATCTTATCGTATGCCTTAAGGGCACACGTTAACGGGACCCATCATTAAAAACAAACAATAAAAGCTAAAGAAATATTTTAATAAAAACTATGTGCACAACACTTAGCGTTAGGTAGGAATATAAGGAAGGATGTAAAAGAAAAAACGTTACTAACAGGCAAAGAATATATCCCCTAATGAGTGAAAAGAAGAGTGAGAAATATTGTTAACCTACGAACACATAAATATCAACCATAGAAAACAAAAAATAATCTACCAAATTAGATATCAAAAAAGCCCAAAGTCAGAACCAATTAATAATGGTTCGGGGTTCTTGCGATTATGGTTTCAACATTGAAACATGTGGATTCGAAAATCGATTTGCTTTTGTTCCATTCTCAAGTAGCAAGTTTTTTTTTCACTTAATTTTTTTTTTTCAAAAAACATATGCTTGTTAGACACTGTGAGGCCATCAATGTATACGCATCACATGGCCAACTGTAACCTAAAATTCAAAATAAAGGATTTTTATTAGTCTATGAAATGTAGATAGAGAGATACGTATGATACGAATATACGATGGTAGATGGGATAATATCTACCCAATAATTAGGGACTGCCACCTGTAAAAGTAGAGATGGGACCCACATTATATCGTGATTGACTGTATCATGTGGTGTTGGTTCCCCTGATCCCATCAGAGGTGCTCCCACCTTAAGATTTATGCCCTATGTCGCCCGCTTGTCAAGCAATCATGGAATAATGGGAGGGAAGGTAAAATGAACAGTGATCATGCAGAAAAACAGGCGCTCTACTGCGGTAGTATTTGCTATTGTTGACTGCTTAACTTCCCATTTGATTCTGTATTCTGTATTCGAAATTCGGATATTGGATACTTTATCAAATAATATACATTTTCAGATATTAAAGAATTAGATCCTTTGTTATTAGATTTGTTGATATTCAAACCGTTAGGGATTTATATATAATATAGGGTTAATTAGTCTGAGGGTCCCATATTATGACCAATATTAGAGTTTGAGTCCTGTATGTGTCCAAGTTTAAGTTTGGGTCCTGAATTAACAGTTGACCCAGTTGATCGTCTAAAAAGTGACGAAAATCTGTAAAATGATGAGAATATCCTTTAACAGGACTCAAACACTAATTATAAATTATCAGTAGGACCTAAAATCAATTTTTTTGTTTATGTTGCTAGAAATAGAACTATTACCTTTGTAGGATTATCTTTGAATATATAATGAATTAATGAAATAAAATCTCCACCAACTTATCTGTACACTCTTGCATCTTCATGGGAACTATAAACTGGATCAGTATGAATTCACAGTTAGAAATCAAACCCACGAGTGGCCCATGTTTGTAGTTAGTTCTAATCGACCACGGCTTAAAACTCATGTCGTCATTAATGGTTTCTTCCTCACCGAGAGCATGAAGATTAAGATCGAGTAGATCTCGAATCAGGGTAGCTTTTGTTAAATTACAATAGTCTGACTGTTTCTAACTTCAGATCCACCAACAAAAAATTTGATTTTAGGCCCTACTGATAATTCATAATGGGTGATGTTAAAGGAGTTCCCCAAAATGTTTGGGGGATGGACAGGTTGGAGGGCTGGATCAAATTTTCTAAGTTGGTTAGGGGGATGGATTTAGTTTTACTAGGGGAGTGGTTCTCTAGAAATGGGATCGTATATTTCCACCCAAACCTAAAAAATACTTCATCCCTAAAAAACCCTAACAAAAAATGTGCCGACCACCACCACCACTACTTCTTTTTTCTTCTTTCTTTTTCTTCTTCTTTCTTATTTCTTCTTTGTTCTTCTTCTTCTTCTTCTTCTTCTTCTTTCTTCTTTTCCTTCTTCACGATTTCTTTTTGGTGAGGTGAAGTGAGAAAGTGGGTGTTAGGTTAGTTTGCACCCACACCACTCCCTTAGTAAAAATAAGTAATAATTTAGATAGGTGATTTTGGACTAAAAGTCCATTTAACTTGTCCATACCCCAAATATTTGGGGAACTCCTTTAACAGCACCCTTCATAATTAGTGTTTGGGTTTTGTTAAACGGTATTCTCGTCATTTTATAGATTTCCGTCACTTTTAAGACGATCAACTGAGTCAACCATCAATTCAAGACCCAAACTCAAAGTTGGACATATGCAGGACCCAAACCCTAACATTGGTCATAATATGGGACCCTCAGACTAATTAACCTTATAATATATATAAAGAGAAAGATGAGAGTGGATTGGTGGAGCCCACATGAAGTTGATCCAAATGATGATATTAGGAGATGATGTTCTCCACGCCATGTTAACCATCCTCACAAAAAAAATTAGGACATTCTAGAACTTGTAACCCCATCATTCGGTGATTAAAAATCTCTGAAAAAACAACGATAGTTGAGTTATTCATTTTACTATTGATTTCAATCAATGGAGGATGGGGTTACAAGTTTAGAAAGGCCTGATTCTGATAAAATTAAAAAAAAAAGTTTAGAATGGCCTAATTTTTTGTGAGGAAGATCTACATGATGAGAAGAATATCCTAACTTAAAATTAACCCTTGAATCATCTCTATAATCGAATTCGATTTTACGGATATTCGGATAGTATACAAATTTGATTTAATTACTTTTGGATCTAATTGTATATATTATTCTAGTCGAAAATCAGTGCATGTTCTAAGACTTCTAACCCATTCAACTCACACTTTGAAAATTGTCAAAGTTTAGATGTCTTTTTCACCATTTATTTTCAATCAACTATTGATGGTGTTAGAAGTTTTAAAATGAGCAAAAATTTCGTGAGAATGATCTACATAGTAAGGATAACATTATCATCACCAAAACTCCATCTTTGGATCATCTCCATGATGTAGGCTCATACGTACGTGATGGGAGTTTATGGGAATTTTTTTAATTGGGGCTATAGAATCCCTTCTCTTACATAAAATGCTTTTGAATGAAATAAGGGCTATTTTGTCTTTGAATTAATTAAAATACTTGACCACCTAATTACATGTTTATTTTTCTATTCTATACAATTATATTATAGCAGAACCTTCAAAAGGGGCTATGCTATAGCGACGACACTTGGCAAATACTTAAATTGTCATGTAATCAAAATTGGAAAAGAGGTATCCGGTATAAAAAATAAAAGTGAAATAATAATTAATTAGTGGTATGATGGGTCCCACTGCTACATAAGTTGAAATTAACATTTTTGGGAGGAGAAAAGTAATAGATCTCACCCTACCACATAAACGTTTGGCATTGATTTTGTAAAATGATCCATCCAAAAATTATTTCTAATTTCAAAATGTTACTCGTTCAACATAATCGAAATAAAAAACTAAAATTGATACCTGTTGTGAATCGGGAACAATCCAGTTAAGATGCAAAAGGTGATTGAACTGGGTGATCCATCTGTGGCTCGTACATAAAATATTGGAACAATCCCTTGAAAAACCATGCACGCAACATGGATGCACGCTATGAACGGTTTACGTTTACGTATACGTATTACGATTTGTTTAAGAATTCTTTCTAAAAATATGTAGAAGGCACTTATAGTCTGTTTGGATGGGGATTCTAGGGTAGGGATTCCGTGGAGACCAGGAATCTCGATTTCTCCCTGGTTTTTCTGGTCTGTTTGGCTGCCAGGGATCCCTGGAAACTTGTTTTCCAGCAAATCTTTCATTCTGAGTCCCACCTCTCCCCCTAAAACTTGCAATGATTCATGTTTCTAGGGATTCCTTTATGGTTGCCAAACAAACTAATGAATTCATGTTTTCTAGAATTCTCATGTTTCCAAGGATTCATTAATCCCTTGGGAAACATGAATTCTGCATCCAAACACACTAATTCCTTAGGGGATCCTAGTTCGATTTCGATCGATACCTCATTAAATGGACATCGTTATTCATACATCATCGCACTGGGTTTACATAGAGATGATCCAAGAGCTTATTTTTTTGGTAGGGATGTTCTCCTCACAATTTAGTCTAGGACTCCTAACCCCATCAAAAGTCTGATTAAAAAATGGACGGCTTATAAATTTTTTATGAGAGGCTAGGAGTTTATTGGTTTGTTTGGAAGGGGGATTCCAAGGTAGAGATTCAGTAGGGACCAGAGATTCATATTTTTCCTTGTCTGTTTGGCTGCTAAAAATCCTTGGAAACTTATTTTTCAGGGAAACATGTTTTCTAATAAATCCCTGTTTTGGAGTCCCACCTCCCCCCTTAGAATTTGCTGGAATTCTAAACTAAGGATTCACTATGTATTCACCTAACTCAATGCAGATTACATCCCACAAAATTAAAGCAACAAAATAGAGATTTTTTTTGAATTTTAAATGGCAGCCAAACAAACCAAAGGATTCAAGGATTCTTTTATGGTTGCCAAACAAATCAAAGGATTCATGTTTTTAGGGATTCATGTTTCCAAGGACTCATGTTTCCCTTGGAAAGCATGAATTCTACATCCAAACACACTATATATGAATTTTGGTAAAAATAATCGATCAGTAGAACATATATCTCTACCAAGTATCAACCCTTGGATCAACTCCATGTAGATTCCACATGGAACTTGTAACAACATTGCCTATTTAAAGAGTATACACGGAATAGGACTCTAAAAATATAGGTTAATTAATCATCTTCTTCTCCCATCGATTGAGAGAGCAACTAAAAAGTGTGTTATCTTGAGTTCTCACAAAATTAAACTTATGTTTGATGAGGTTAAAAGTCTTAGATTTAGGTAATTCTATACAAGAATGATCTTTGTTTTATTTATTCTTTATCAGGTGATGAGGAGATCATTCTATTGTTAGGTTTAGTGACTTGATTTGCGCACAGGATATGATGATGATGATGATGATGGAGGAAATTGTTGAACGGTGGAGAAGAAAATAATGAAGATTGGCATCAAAGACGAAGAACTTGATGGAGGGCGACTTGATGGGGACTACTTGGCCGCCGACCCCCCAATGCCTTCAGTTATGGCCGTCGTGCCAATTTTTGGCCGCCGATCCACTTTTTGTCGACAACCGCCTACTTTGGCCTCTGGTTGTTGCGCCGCTCTAACCATGGGCGCCGCTGGGCCGCCGGACCGCTTTGACATGGCTGCTTGACAACTCTCACATACACACTAGCCTTTCTCCAGGCCGCTTTGATATGGCGGTTTAAGTTTTTATCTGTAAGTTATTAATCTCAGCGAATTAGAAGGTTTCTATGCAAACTAGGTTTATGTTTTAAATTTGTCAACATTAGGTTTTTATGTGCAATTTATTTTTTGTACTTTGATGGTTGGATAGTGAAGTTGACATCGTTTCTCCCAATGGACATAAGTAATCCAATCGAATCACGTAAATCCTTCTTGTTTCTTTCATTTTTTTTTTATTACTTTCTGTTTATTAATTTTATGATCGATTTTGCAGAGTGTACAGTTGAATCCGGTCTGTGTACATGCACTTCAATTCTCTCACCATTGGATCACGTTTTTTGTGGGCCATATAAAAAATTTGGTTACGTCTTAGCTAATTAAATCAGCTTGGCTCTAAATTCATTTATTTATTAGGGCAAGGCCAGTGGTATACATCAGATCCACCAACAAGTAAGGTAGATCTGATGTATAACAGATCGGCAGGGCTAGTGGTGAAGAAATTAGTGTCGCAGAAGTTATCTGCGACACTAATTTTTTTTTTTTTTTTTTACTAAAAAGTAATTTTTTATTATTTTATTATTTAAAAAAAAAATGTGTCGCACATAACTTGTGCGACACAATAAATTTTGTTTTTTTATTCATTAAAAAAACTTTTTTTTAATTATTTTAATAATAAAAAAAAAGGTGTCGCAGAAAACTTCTGCGACACACATTTCTTTATTAATAAAAGTGGGTTTTTTAAAATTATTTTATTAATAAAAAAATGTGTGTCGCATAAAACTTCTGCGACACACATTTATTTATTAATAAATTTGGGCGATCGCAGATAAGTTCTGCGATGGCCCGTCGCAGCTATCTTCTGCGGGTACCCTTATACCCGCACGCATACCTCAAACTACTGGACCAAGTGCGGGTACTGAGGTACAAGGGTACCCAGTAGCCTTACAAAGTTGCTGGATTTGATGTTTAAGAGCATGCATTGGCCTTGCCCTTAACTAACACGTTTACAGCAGCTTGGCACCACAAGATCTATGCTAAAAAAAATACCCGGGCCACTCAAAGATACACTTGTACTTGTCAATCAAAAAGACATCCAAGTGGGTAGCACTATTAATTGGTGGTTGAATTTAGTTTATGGCATGTTTCTTGTGGAATTAAGAGAAGTGGCGCCATGTGGTTCCCGCCATGATCTAATTAAGATATCTTTTAATGGATAAAATTTAGAAAATAACCCGTTAAATTTATTTATTTATTTTTTGTAATTTATGACATCTTAATTACGTCAAATATTATCGATAGGATTATTAATTTCACAATTACAAATACAATAACCAAATGTGTAAAAGAAAGTGCCACTAATTGTCGATTAATAGTGCCCCTAATAGATAGAAATAAATGAGAGAAAGCACTAATTTTTAAGCACCAGATGATCAACTATCGAAAGAGTACTCATAACTCCTAGATTATGTATGACTTTCAACGTTTTTTTAATTTATTCGAAGCGAACGGAATTTGAACCTAAGTCTGTATTATCAAAAGCAACAAATTTTACCAACTAAACAACGTGGCACTTGCATTATCATATTATTATTAATCACCGCCTTACCTTGTGAATTTGAATAATGCTACAACGACAAAATTTTTGGAGAAATTAGAGATTCAGAGGTTGACAAAATCACGTGGCACCCTTAATTTGTATTTTATTTGACATACAAGATATATAAGATGTTGCTTGTCAAATGAGATGACAAATTAAGAAGTGCGATATCGTGTCATATCATTAAGTAAGCCATTTCTAGCTTTTGCTCGATTGCTAGCTGCCACTTGATACGTGTAAAACTAGCATTTTAGATTTCAATTAAAGTACTAATAAGTTCGAAATCTGATCATTAAAATTAATATTAGTCTAATTTAATATTTGTACTAATACATAAAGTGAGGAGGAGTTTATATTAAATTAATATTAGTCTAAAAAATTATTCTTTGTCTTTTCTCATAATTTAATAATGAGCAATGCTTCTTAACCCGCTATTTTGTGCACCCTTATTTAACGGAGGGTGCGCATTCACTCTTTTTTATTAGTTAAGTGTTTTACAGTGTTAATGCACTTATTTCATAGTTCAATTCACACTGTTAAATACTTAAATCAATAAAAATGAAAGTAACGTGCATAGTGAGTGCACAAAATAGCTCTCCCCTAAGGTATAACGAATGTAAATGCGGCATTGGAATCCACCAATAAGTTCAGAACAAAATCTCGAAATGTGTTTGTGGATTTCAAGCCACCTCATTCGGCAATCATTTTTGATTTGCAAAGTTAAAGCTTGGTTTTGGTCAAAGTGTAATGGTTAAATGTTTTCAAAGAGTCTTCAAATGTTCGCCAATTTAATGAAATACTTGAATGTGAAATACGTGGATGGTAGTTTCTAACATTTGCGAACCATAAAACTCTTAATCACATCATCATTTATGATATAATCATCATCATTATCATCATCATATTCAATATCTCATCATTTATCACCATTATCATTTACAATTGTGTTTATTGATCATTATTATGATGTGGAATTTTTATTGCTCTTTTTCAAAATTTTCAAGGTATTTTAACATTACATACAATAATTGTATATATACAAATATACACAGGCACTTAGATGGTACTCAGATAATTTTAATTAGGCGCTGTGATAATCTTACACTCGCTCTCACTCCCACTCACGCTTTTGCTCTTATTCTACATTTTGATTACGTAAGTAAATCTCTAAACGGGCCGAAAAGCATTTTCCTTCAATAATATTAAACTTCCAATGTGTTTTGCTTTCTATTTCTTCAATTATCTCTTTTTACCTCCAACTTAAATAAACAACCTTATTAGAAAATGCCATCGACCGACTCCATCCAACAACCATTTTCGATCTCTTACCATATATGCACCAAGAGCTTCCTAATTCCTAACCATAGTATCACTACACCAGAATTGCCAATTTGTAACGGTTATAACCGTTACTAAAAATTTTTGTAACGTTTATAAACGTTAAAAATATGGCGTTATAAATTTACAACAGATGGTTTGTCACGTTTATAATCGTTATATATTTATTTTTTTGTAACGATTACAATCGTTACTATTTCACATTTGTCACGGTTATTTTTCCAAGAAATTTCGTAATTTTTATCAAAATTTGTCACGATTATAAGTGTTAGAGAAGTATCCTGAATCTATTATAACCGTGACAAATTTTTGTAATTTAAAACAAAAATTATTTTTTATTTTTGACCCCATTTGGGGATTCACGAAACGTCTGCACCTGCACCCAAAATCTCTAACCCAAAAAATCAATTCTCACCCAGATAAAGCCCTCCATCCCTCAAATAAAAAAATACACATGCAAATATTAAACAACATAACACTAAATTGAATAAAAAATGCACATTCCTCTTTCATTAACTTACTACCAACAGAAACAAAAAAGTTCAAGTTTGATAAAATAAAGTTTTACAATAATGGTTAATACTATAACTTCACACTCAGAATCCAGCAGCACTTTGTGTTTGAGGATATGCTTCGTTGCACTTAAACTTGGTCACCTGTAAAATTGAAGGAAAAAAATCTGGTTGGACTCGAAAGAACATGGTTTTCAAGTCAAGTAAGAAGTTACATATAACACTAGAGAGCACTAAGTTGAAAGGAATAACACGAACTTGCAAATTATCAATACAAGTAAAAAGTTCCAAAAAGAAATAATCCTTGGACTGTGTTAGACATGATGTCGCAAATTGATTGAAAGTATTGAATCCTTGAACTGTGTTAGACATGATGTCGTGAATTGATTGAAAGTATTAAGGATGAATTGATGATAACATGCAATTTAAGTAAAAAATAGCCACATAACTAGATTTTGTTTAACTCCATCACAAGACAAATATTATACATTCATACCAGAATATTCAAGATCAAGACATAATGCAGTATAAAAACAGCTCATGAAGTAACTACTGCCATATGAAAAGATGGTTTTCATACCAAAGCTGTTGCATCTCTTATACAGCTCCAAGACACTTGTTGACTTGTTATGAATAACCCATCAACATACATTCATGTAAACGAATATGGAAGTACACTAAAATTTAGAGGGTTTCTTTTTACTTATACTTGTTGTGAATAACCCATCCTTCTTGTTTTAAGGATTTTAAATGAGTGCACATCATTCAAAGGTTCCAGATCACCTTTAAGAAGCCCAAAATTTAGATACAACTATAATATTCATGTAAACAAATATGGTATTACACTAAAATTTGAAGGGTTTCTTTGCTATATTTGGAAAAAATCTTATGTATTTTCTCTTAACCAAAAGCAACCAAATACCTCACAACTTATTGTTATCTAACAACTTGGTTTTCAACAAAGTTGCCAGATCTTAAGGGGGTGATAACAAACTCGGTGATTTATTCTTTCACAAACATTTGCTCTTATGTTCCACGAAAATTCTTCCATGTTTCAAGTGACTTCAGAGTTTAATTTTAGTTTTCCTGAAAATAGTTTTTGTTTGAGGCTTTTTTAAAGCTTAATACTAAAATTTCAATGAATGAGATAAAAACATATGCTTTTTTATGTAAATCTAGCTAGGTAAATTGAAACCAAGGGAAAATCATGGGAACTGCAGTCATTTTAAGACAACAAAAGAAGCCATAAAAAATTTAGGCAGTCATATTTTATAAGCAAACAATGAAAGTACATTTATCAATATAAAAGAGAGAGTTTACCTGGGAATAAAGAAAGGACCCATGATACTGCCAAACCCCATATTAACCGAGCTTTCATGGGACAAAATACTCTCTATAAATGCCACCTAGAACAAGTGATGCAAGTATAGTTGTCATAACAAGGGCAGTTCAAGAATTATCACTTATGGATTGATAAAGAACAATAAGGAACAATTATCTAGCTAGTTAAAGTTTCATAGTAAGAAATCAGAACCTTATGCAAAGTGACTCAAAAAATAAAGCTTATACAAACTCATCTGGCCTCTCTCTTAAACTCAGAGATGAAATCCTCATTGTCCTTGAATGGTACCTAGTTCTCCCTGAAGAACTTTCATGTACTGAACAAAAAAAACATATAGACAACTCTAAACTAAACATCTCTCATGTTTAGTAACAACATCAAGTGAATGAAAAATACACTGAATTGAAAAAAAAAAATCATTACCTATGTAGAACAAGGTCAAGAAGTTGCACCTCTGTTTTTCATCCATTTTCCTACAAATTTACAAGATCATAAGGATGTAAAGAGTGAGAAGGGAAAAACAAATCAGAAAGCCCTAATATCTAAAATCCCTAATATCGAGAAATCCCTAATTTTTGAAACCATAATTTCTTCTTCAACCAAAAGATTTATGAAAACCTCATTCATGCATCAGGCTGATGGAAACATAATAGACAATTAAAAGACAACTGAATCTAAAAAACCAGAGTATATGCACCACACCATCTATCAGGCACAAAGATTTAGATTTGCACATAAAAGGCAAGTCGATCTTGCGTAATAAAACTATCATCCCTTAAAAAATTAAATTGTGTTTCCTCATCAAGTTATAATCTAGATTTTAATTATATCCAAGACAACAATTAGAAGGAACTAATTAACAAAACTAAGTACTTAAATGTATTAACAACTGGCTAGCTAGTCAAGTACAAGTACAAAGAAATAGTAATGTTAAAATCAAAACTATTACTATGAAGTGATCAATTTCACCAGTCACCAAAAACCTCAATTGAAAGTATAAAATGGGGAAATATAACTTAGGACACTAGCCCCTTTCCTTCTCATAGAAGGACAAGAAAATGGGACCTCTTGAAACGCAAATAGACAAATATGTTGGGGTTTATGCCCTAAAATAATTTAAATTGACAACATTGATAAATTATATTTATTAATAAGCATGATATTATGTTATTACTTTATTCATATGATGGATTAAGTGTTGATAACAAGATGATATAAAAAGTAAATTATTTGTATGAAGTGTTCATACATGGAGAGATGTAATTTACTGGTTCCTCATATTCTTGTATAGTTCATAGTCAGTGATGAATCTAAACAATTCATCTGATAAGACTATAACACACTAGACTTCTATATTATAGGGTGATGTATCTCCATCACCGGAGTGGCGACTCTAAGTCAGTGTGTTGGTGTATTAGGAATACACTGAACAGGTCAGACAGAATACTTTTTATATTATTGTCAGCATATAAAAAGATTCTGTAAAACTTGCTGATTGCAAATGTCCTAAATCCTGAGAGCAGAGTATACCCTACAAGTTGGTTTCTACTCACTTTGATCTACCAAACAGTGAGGTCAGACAACGCAAACGTGATCCAATATTCTGGGTAGGTTGGGTGGTCGAAATCACTTAGTGGGATTACTTTGTGTCAATAAGGAATCCACACCAAAATGATATTCCCTTGAGAGCCTAATCAAGAGTATTAATTATTCTAGACTGCGCAGTGATCCTATAAAATGTTTATTGGATTATTAGAATAATTATAATGGTCTGATATGGCAGGCAAGGACTAAGATGTAATTACCCAAAAGGTGCTGACATTAATAGTTAATGTTACCTTGGTGTATATTACGAATATCAGTTAAGTGGAGGGACTATTTGCGGGTATTAGTGAATGAAGGGCTTCTGAATAATATTCATTTACTTGAGAGTATTCAGTTGCAGTTATTTAGTGGACTTAACTGCAATTAGATTTATTATTTGAGAATTATATGAGATATATGGACCTCAAAGTAATAAATCAAAAGCTTAAGTAAGTGGGGCCCATATGGACCTAACTTAGAGCTAAAGATATGGGAAAAGAGTCTTTCTCTATAAATAGAGATAGGATTCATAAGATAGCCCACCCTAACTTGTGTATCTAAAACACTCTCCCAATTTAGAATTCAAGTTAGAGCTATATGGTTTTAGAAACCCAAAATTCGTAGTATATTCCCGTTAGAATTTAAAATCGAATTTTGAGGCATTTCGGGGCAGAATTGGAGATTTTCTATTTCACGCAAAGTTGTAGAAAATTCGATTTCCTATAAAAAGCATATATCATCTAGCGAATTGGATCAACCGTTAGAGAGTTATGGCCGAAATACCGTAGTTGTATCTTTTTGGGTTTTCGACGACTGATCCAGAACGTAGGAGGAAGATCTGGGATTACATGCAAATGTTTAAACGGTATGTATCTGATCTTCAATTTATTGTTTTAATTCATGCATCCTCATGTGATCCTGTGAAGGGAAAATAGTTATTTGTTTCCGCTGCACAATTTAATCTAGACCCTATTTTCCCCAACAAAATAATAGTTGATGAATCTTGGAAACTGTATTGTAATACAAAAATCTTAGAAATTAACTAAACTAAATCTGCAACCACAAAAGAAAAATTAAAGAAGGAAAAGAGGCAAAAGGCAAAAGATAAACATAATGAAGGAAGAGGTGAAAAACTCATGTTCTCTAATTCATATAATAAACATACCTAAAGTTGATGCAAGGAACAAACCGTAAACAGGTGATCATGCATATATACCCTATTGTTAAAACTAAGAAAATCTAAAGCAACATATGATGCTTCAAATAAGCTTGGATATAAAGTGTGAGAGCTGAGGATAAACTGCAGTTTACCTCTTCTTTGCAGATACTAGTTCAATATCTCTTGTATTTAGCAGCTGGTTTTCCATGGATACCTCTTATTCTAGTTGACCTGCATATTAAGAAAAGCAACTTTGTTATTTGAGTTGGAACTAGATAACTAGAACTTTATATGTGTGCTTCAATTGAAACTATGGGATCCATATGTGGAACTCTATAAGTAACTAAAAAGGGTGCTGAACTGATCATGACAGAAGGTGCCCCACCCCAATCACTTGGAATTTGATGTTTTCACAGTGAAGCTCAATGGATTGCACAGCTCAGAATACTACTAGCAGTAGCAGGACATGATGAATAATAACACAAGCAATTCAAATCAAATAAAAATAGTAATAATAATAATAATAATAATAATAATAATAATAATAATAATAATAATAATAATAATAATAATAATAATAATAATAATAATAATAATAATAATAATAATAATAATAATAATAACAACAACAACAACAACAACAACAAAAAAACAAAGTCGAATTACTCAGTACTAGTCAGATTTCTAAACATAAGAAAGCAGAAATTAAGCATAGTTGAAGACAAGAACTCACCATCTAAAATTTGAGAGATAAAGTCGAATTACTCAGTACTGGTTAGATTTCTAGAATCTCAAACATGATCAAAATTTGCCCCAATTTGAACTCCAATCATCTAGAATCATCACTCATACAACTATCCATAACATCCTTCATCAATTGTTCTAAATAAAATGTTTTTCCTTTTCAAAAGTGTTAGGCTGCTAGCAATGATACATAAGACCACAGCAGAGCAGAGCATAATATAAGAACAGAATCCTCATTTTATTGTACTTGAGTTTTCTATAATCATACCCAATTATGGATCATCTTAAGATTAAACAAACAATAGTGGTGTTTAGACAAATCCTATTATAGGCAAAATACTTGTTCAAGCTTCAAATTTACCACCTAAGACCGATACTCATTAATATGTACAAATTTCCACAAACTACCATCTAATTAATACATGTTTTGTTGCTTTCTATAATCAAAAACCAAAACTCAAGAGATACAAAGACCAAACACATCAACAAATAGGATGCATTCACTATCAAAACAGGAATAATTAAATTTATGTTCTCCCTACAGAACTTTTATGTACTGAACAGAAAAAAAATAGGTTACAGATCATAAAGATAATATAAAGAAATCTAAGCCAACCACAATATGTTTATAAGTAAAAAATAACATCTCTTATGCTCAGTAACAACATCAAGTGAATGGCATAAAACAAAAACTACACGAAATTAAAAAACAAAATTCATTACCCATGTAGAACAAGGTCAAGAAGTTGCACCTCTGTTTTTCATCCAGTTTCCTACAAATTTATAAGATCACAAGGAAGTAAAGAGTTAGAAGAAAAAAAAAATTCAGGAAGCCCTAATTTCTAGAACCCCCAATATAGAAAAATTCCTAATTTTTGAAAACCCAATTTTTTCTTCAACCAAAAGATTCTAAAAACCCTAATTTCTACTAAAATAAACTCAAAAAAAAAACAAGAGAAAAAACAAAATGGGAGATAAAAAGAGAGATATAGAGAGAGACGTCAGACAGAGAAGGGAGAGCGAGAGAGCAGGGGGCAAGAGAGTAGAGAGAAAGCGAAGAGAGCGAGAGAGACCAGGGAGAGTGAGATAGAGCAGTGAGTGGATCGAGAGAGAAGAGAGTAAGATTAAGAGAGAAAAGAGTAGATTTGAGAGAGAGAGAGAGAGAGAGAGAGAGAAGAGAGGGAGAGCGAGATAGGGCAGAGAGAGCAGAGGGAAAGTAGATCAGGAAAGATTTGATATAGAGAATAGAGCAGAGAGAGATCTCAAGAGAAAAGAGCAGAGAGGTTTGAGATAGAAAAGAGGGTTGAGAGCGATCTCGACAAAAAGAGAGCAACAAGAGAGAGAGAGAGAGAGAGAGAGAGAGAGGGAGAGAGAAAGAAAGAGAGAGAGAGCTACCTATCACAGACTCGCAGTGGTGGCAAGGGGATCTGCACGAAGGTGGTGGTGGGACGATCTCTCTCGGAAATGGTGGTGTGCAAGTGGTGGAGGAAGAAATTTTGAGAGTAGAAGAGGGATGTTAAGAGTATTAGGGTTCAGAGTAAGGGGAAGTGAAAAATAAAAAGCGGTAGCGAAAGTAAAAGAAGCGGGAGCCAAAGTAGTCGGGTGGTCCATAAAAGTTTTTGGAGTCTACTATATTTGTCACGTTTATAAGAGTAGTAATATTTTTTTCATTAATTTATTGAATTTTTGTAACATTTAGTAAAGCATTGTTACTGTAGACACCCTAATTTTGCCCACCTTCATTTATGGAGTACTTTGAGATTCTCATTAATCACCCACAAAAATAACCCTAAATGGAGTTCAAAATCAAGCCAAAAATAGCCCAAAACCAAAGCTCAAAACCTTGCTCAAAACTAGCTTGAAACCTCACCCAAATTAAGCCCAAAAATGGCCCAAAGTCATCAAAAGAAACAAAGCCCAAAAAATAGCTCAAAATAGGCCCAAATGGCCCATTTGAGCTATTTAACCCAAATTTTCTTTTCTTTTCTAACTTTCACTTCTTATCCTCACCTCCTACTTTCTCAAATAATGAGACCTACCCACAATAAAAGAGGAAAGATATCTTCTTCATAAAAAAGAAAAACCACCTCCTTACTATTCCACCTAATTTCTTTTTTAAAATCAACATATCAATCCCTTTCACACTACAAACCACCTCCTTACTATTCTTGGTGAAAGGCTATAAAAGGAGCCTTCCATCCCACATTGAAGAAGGAAGGAGGAAGGGGGAAAAAGAAAAAAAAAAAAAGAAGAGAGAAAAGGGAGAGGAAGGAGAATAATACTTGAGAAAATTATTGGGAGAAGAAGCCAATTTTGAGAGAAGAATTTTTGGAAAAGAAAGCCATTCATCAACAAAGGAGATGAAGCCATTGAAGACTTGAAGAACAAAGAAAAGACTAAGACTTAGAAGATTTCTTTTTTTTTT
>MVGT01003076.1:12698-24886 GCA_002174775.1 Macleaya cordata
GACCCTGTGAGCGACACGAGTCTTTGGTCAACGGGAAGGGTGGTGGACCTCCAAAAAATGAAGAAGAGAAAAAATTCAAGAATAGAATTCGTAGTCGGAAAAATAAAGACTTGAGAAAATTTGATCCGCATTTGTGAGCTTTGGAGTGCAACACCCTCAGATTTAGAGCACTAGTCGGCAGACACAATTAAAAAGAGCAAGGTAAAAATGCAGACAGTCTTCATCCAGAGCATCGTGACTTCCCAATGGTAACGATATCAATGCTGGACTCAAGTCTTTAGATAAGTTGGCACCCGTCGGATCCAACGAGCGAAGTCAGAGGATAAAGGGTGAAGCAATACAAGNGTCATCCTTCAGATTCACGCCCTGTAGCGCCAATGAATCTGCTTTCGTCGTCTTTCAGATTCACGCCCCGTAGCGTCAATGAATCTGTTTTCGTCATCTTTGTTGGTGCGTGGATACAAAGTACGTCCACGTCACTTGCTCCTCGTCGTCTTTGGGCACATCCTATGTTGGATGCGATCCCTCAGTGTATAGTGCATACAACACCATATCACATATTTGAGTGTACATATACATATTGCACGTATCACACCCCTTGTTTGTGCGTGGATACAAAGTACGTCCACGTCACTGTGCTCTTAGCACGCAAGCCTACTGATGGCATGCATTGCTTCCTTTGCTGCATTCAGACAGATGGATGTATGCATCTTTCGCCCCAGACCTATTTGATCATGACACGTAGATTTAGGGGGCTTACTTACTGTAGTGCAATTATTTTTGTGTATGTAGCATAACTTAGTATCGATCATCCATTTCCCTAATAGTCTTTAATCGCGAAGTAGAGGCCGTCCTCACGGACGGGCAGTTGTTGGGTGCCTAACACCTTCCCAACCCGTACCTAGATCCCCTTATCCATTATCTCTATACCGCATACCATCTACTTTAAACTATCGCCATGGTTTTCTCGGAAAACTAGATTTAGGTCGATTTTCCAAAATCTCAAGTCCAGATTCCCACAAATCAGGTGGCGACTCCTTACATATCACATTCATACCCCTTCTAAGGTGGGCGAATCCAACTTATGCGTCTCTCACGCGCGAGTCTTTCTCGACTGTGGTGCGCGCCAGATTTTGGCTCCACAACAGTATGTAATTTCTCCCACAACTTAGATGTAAATCGAGGGTCTCGATCCAAAACAATGGATACTGGTATTCAATGAAATTTGACAATCTCCTTAATATACAATGCACTAAGCTTCTCTAAGGTATAAGTCATGGAAACCGGAAGAAAATGAGCAGACTTCGTTAGCCTATCAACAAGCACCCAAACAACATCATAACCATTTCTACTCTTCGGTAGGTCGGTCACGAAATCTATAGTTATGTGTTCCCACTTCTACTCGGGTACCTCAAGTAACTGAAGTTCACCTGCTTGTTTTCGATGTTCCGCCTTGATTTGCTGGCAGGTGAGGCATCTACCCACATATAGGGCAATGCCATTTTTCATCCACGGCCACCAAAAATTTCTACGTAAGTCCCTATACATCTTGGTGCTACCCGGGTGAATTGTATATGGAGTCTAATGTGCCTCATCGAGGATGGTCGTTCTCAAATTGTTATCAGAAGGAACCCAAATCCTATTTCTAAACCTCAAGCTTTCATCCTCATGCTGTCTCCAATCTTCAAATTTTGGATTTTCAGCCTTCTTCCTATGCCCTTCGAAGTCTTTATCCCTACCTTGTGCTACTGTAATGTCGGGATACAAGGAAGGATACATTCTCCCATAAGTGGCATAAACACCACACCACTCTTTTGGAGGTTCAGTGAGGTAATTGAGTTCATAGTCGGCTGCTGATGCCAACATACCCCATTCCTTCACCATTATATGAGCTAGGAGGATTTCTTTCTTCCGACTCAAGGCATCGATGACTACATTTGCTTTTCCCGTATGGTAGTGCAATTTAAAGTCGTAGTCCTTAAGGAATTCTGTCCATCTACGCTGCCTCATATTCAGATCCTTCTGTGAGAATAGATATTTAAGGCTATTATGATCTGAATACAACTCAAACTTTTCACTATAAAGATAGTGGCGCCAAATCTTTAAGGCAAAAAAAAAGGCAGCTAACTCTAGGTCATGTGTAGGATAGTTCTGTTCATGCACCTTCAACTGCCTCGATCCATAAGCAACAACTCGATCACCCTGCATTAGAACACAACCTAAACCTCTACTTGATGCATCGGTGAAGATGATATAGCCGGCACCAGATGTTGACACTATAAGTATTGGTGCCGAAGTCAACCTCTTCTTTAAATCTTGGAAGGATCTCTCACACTCAATCGACCATTCAAATGGTACTCCTTTTTGTGTGAGCTTGGTTAACGGAGCTGCAATTTTTTGAAAACCCTTCCACGAACCTGCGATAGTAACTGGCTCACCCTAAGAAACTTCGAATCTCAGTTACTGAAGTCGGCCTAGACCAGTTAAGAATTGCTTCAACCTTAGAGGGATCCACGGAAACACCCTCAGGTGATATAACATGTCTAAGGAACTTCACTTTTCTGAGCCAAAATTCACACTTAGAGAATTAGCAAACAAGCGATGTTTCCTAAGTGTTTGCAGCGTAATTCTTAGATGTTCTTCGTGCTCTTCCAAAGTTTTAGAATATATCAAAATGTCATCGATAAAGACAACTACAAACTGATCCAAGAATTCCCTGAACACTCCATTCATCAAATCCATGAAAGCGGCGGAGGCATTAGTGAGCCCAAAAGGTATCACCAAGTATTCATAGAGCCCATACCGCATCCTAAAGGCTGTTTTAGGAATGTCACTCCCCTTGATCCTTAACTGATGATATCCAGACCGAAGGTCGATTTTCGAAAAATACTGGGCACCCTTAAGTTGATCAAATAAATCGTAAATTCTAGGGAGAGGATATTTGTTCTTGACGGTCACCTAATTTAACTTTCGATAGTCAATACAATAGTATGGGGGCTCCCCAAGGTGAGGAACTCTTCCTGATAAAACCCTGATCCTCTAATTCCTGAAGTTGAATCTTCAATTCCTTCAATTCTATTGGGGCCATCCTGTAAGTCGCCAGAGAGATGGGCGATGTACCTGGCATGACATCAATAGAAAACTTTATTGCTCTATGAGGTGGTAACCCAGGTAGATCCTCAGGGAAGACATCCATAAATTCTGAGACTATAATTATGGTCTCGAGTGTAGGTAACCCGCATGTCTCTTCCCCAAACATAGTGAACATTTTGACTTCACTCCTGTTAATTGGATCAAACTCTAAACTGTTCAAAGGAATTCGATGCTTCTGCTCTCTAAACTTTACAATAGGCTGTCCAGGAATTTTAAGGGTCACTATCTTAGCATAACAGTCAATGTGTGCGTGATGTGCCGACAACCAATCCATTCCCAAAATCATATCGAAGTCTCTAATGTCAAACAGTGTCAAGTTTGCATTTAACTCTACCTCACCCACTCGAACTACGTAGTCTCTACAAACTTTATGTGGCACTGAGCACTTTCTTATAGGTGTTGCTAGCTCCAAAAACCTCCTACTGGAAGAAATTGGAAGGTTTAGGGTATTCACCAACCTGGTAGGAACGATTGAGAGAGTAGAACCAGAGTCAATTAGTACATGTACCCATACATCATATAAAAAGATCCTACCTTCAATCAAATCGTCGGAAACTCGTGCATTATCCTGCGAAATGACAAATATGCATCCCTGAGTAACTCCACCTGTCTGTTGTCGATTGCCCCTAGGGCAATTTCGCTTCACGTCCCCTCTTTCCCCACAATCCCAATATTGAATCCTGCCATCATCTCTCGGTTGTTGTTGATGTGGTCATGGTTGTTGCTGGCCCTGGTTTCCTTGAGGTCTATTATATTGTTGCGGTGCTCTACCCTGTGGTGCTGCCCTCTATTGTTGGGGTTGTTGTCTCTGCCCTTGGGATGACTCGCCTTGACTCCTCATTTCTGTGTGGCTATCTCTTGCCTTCTCTGAAGTACTTCACACCCCCTTTCTAGCGTCTGAACCTTCCTGATAATCTCATTAAAACTGTGGAATTCAAAGGCTAGGAACTTCTCATATAGCTGAGGATTCAGCCCATCCCTAAATTTCCTTATCTTGTCTGCCTCTTTATTGACAATCGTAGGGGCAAAACGAGATAAGTTAGTGAACCTAGCCACATACTGATCCACGATCATACTTCCCTGTCTCAGCCCCATGAACTCGTAATACTTCCTTTCCTTCTCTGCCACAGAGAAATACCTATCTAAAAACAAATTCTGGAATTCGTCCCAAGTGATTGGACCCATTCCTTCCGAAGTGCTTTTCCACCAGTCCCATGCATTGTCAACTAGCATATAAGTAGCCATCCTAACTTTCAGCTCATCAGTGCATCTAAGTAAGTCGAATATCTTCTCAATGTCCTTAAGCCACTTTTCGGCCCTTGCTGGATCCGATGTTCCATCATAAGAAGTGGGTCCCCAGCTCTTGAAGTCCTTCAGAATTGCATTATCATCATGTGGCCCTGGGTTCCCAACTATAGGTTGAGCAGGCTGGGGAGGTGGTGGTGGTGGTGGGGGAACCACCCCTTGCGGAGCTTCTTAGTTTGCTCTAACTTCTTGTCTCAACTGGGCCACTTCAGTAACTAACAAGTTGACCGTTTGGAGAAGGCCGACTAGTCCAGGTTCGGCGGGTTGCGGTTGTGGTTGTGGCGGGGGAATGGGTGCATGGGGCGGTGATGGCGGTGGTGAAGGTGGCGATTGTCGTCTAGGTTGCCCCCTCGGCATCGTTCACTGCCAAAAGTCATGCAAATAACAAGTTTAGCCTCATATTCTACCAAAACTTGTAAAACCATTAAATAACATAAACCGATTGAAAGCATTTAAGTCAACAAAATATTAGAGTACAATATTAAAGTTTTTATATTTTGGTGACTTTTAATTCTTTAAAGCTTTTAACTTTTAAAATATTTTCCTACTCTTGGTGGCTATTATCTTGTTATTGGGTCTACTCAGAGCTAACAATGCTTTGATACCATCTGTAATGCCCCGTACCCCAAAACACGGGATATTACCATCAGTCTACAACGAGACTTAAATCCAGTAGAGTCTCCCCTGTAAACTGGACCTTTTGTCACCTGATAAACACAGTGCATACAATAATATACACTGATCAAAGGTTTCTAGTAGAAGAACATTCAATCAAGAACAAATAATAGAATTAAGAAGAAGACAATGCTGCTGAAGATAGTTTACCTCTCTAAGATTCTCAATATTCTTTAAAGAATTAACCAGAAAAGAAAAAACAACGGTAACTCTTACACAACCCATAGGTTTATACCCTTCAAAAGAAATCAATAAAAAGAACTCCCCCTACACAAAGGGATTAACTCCTACTTATAGAAAAGAGTACTTGGCTGTTTCTAATTGGTAACCTTCTTGGACACCAAGTCTTCTCCCAACAGTTTTCTATTTCACAATAGAAAACATTCACCTTGCTGGACAAATAGACTTCTAAAATAGAAAGTTAAGTATATACTATTATATTAGTAATTACTAAAAGTTGCTTCTCATATATATATGAGAAACTTACTAAACCAGCCATCTACTATTATATTAGTAATTACTAAAAGTTGATTCTCATATATATATGAGAAACTTACTAAACCAGCCATCTACTATTAATGGGTGATCCACCTGGATCATGGCTCCCCATTTTGGAGAAGCCGAAAGCACCTGCAAAGGCTAAAACTGTAAATGAGGGAACTCACGAGCTCCCATCTCTTTACTAAACCACTTGGACTTACTCGGCAATTGACCCTTTCTACCAATCCGGTATGATTCAATCTGTCCACGCCTAGTCCCCCTGACCTTCTTCTCAAGGATACAATCCTCTTGTAATGGATCCTCCCTCTCAAACCATAGGTCATCAAGTGAAGGGAGTTGATAACTACGCACATCAGCTTCATCATCCAACAAGGATGGCTCAAAGGGCTTTAAATACTCAGCATTAATCACGGAGTACATCTTCATGTAAGGCGGCAACTCCAGTTGAAAGGCGTTTTCTCCAATCTTCTTCAAAATTTTGAATGGCCCGTACCGAAGAGGCTTCAACTTCTTTCCCTCTCCTTGCAACCGCTCTGTGCTGAGCTTCAACCAGACTAAATCTCCCTCTTTGAAGTCATGTTGGAGTTTATACCTGTCATGCCGAGCCTTATATCGTTGTTGGGATCTTTGTAGTTGCTCCTCAACTTCCTTATGGACTTTAGAAATCCGCTCCAAAAGTCGTTGTGCTTTCAGTTTATCTTCCTCAGCCTTGCCATCTTGCTTTTCAGTAAGAGAGAAAGCCAAATCAAAAGGACTCGAGGGTAGGTAACCTAAGCAGACCTCAAATGGGGATTTCAAGGTAGAACTATGAATAGCTCGGTTGAATGCAAACTGTAAATAAGGCAAGCTCTCATCCCAAGTCTTAGGATGTTTAGAGTTATAGCCTCGTAACAAGTGGACCATGGTTCGGTTCACCACCTCTGTCTGGCCATCCGACTGTGGATGAAATGCAGTGCTTCGTTTCAGCCTCGTATCCATCATCCCCCATAAAGACCTCCAAAAGTGACCAAGAAATCTGCTGTCCCGATCAGAAATAATAGAAGTAGGTAAACCGAAATGCTTCCAAACATGTTGGAAAAATAATTTAGCGGCTCCTTCTCCTGTAACTGTCTTCTTACAAGGAATCAAGACAACCATCTTGCTGAACCGATCAACTACTACTAATAAGTAATCAAACCCGGTCTTAGAGGTAGGTAAACCACCCAAAAAGTCCATCGAGATACTCTCCCAAGGTCGAGATGGCACCGGTAACGGTGTGTATAACCCTAACTTCCTTGAGGGTTTCGATGTGTTACAGAGCACACACCCTCGAATAAAGCGTGCAACATCCATCTGCATCCGAGGCCAAAAGGCATAACGTCGTAGATTGAGTAATGTCTTTTCTACTCCAAAGTGACCTGCTACCTTAGAAGTATGAGCTTCTCGTATCCACTGCAATCTGTCCCCATCTACCGGAATACATAGTTGCTCTCCTTTGAACATCAAACCATCCTTCAGTTCAAATTCACAAGGCTTACCTTGTTGCAGCTTTGCATATGACACTTGAAAATCTGGATCAGTATCATACCCTTTCACGTACTCGGACGGCATCACAGGTTGTATTTGCATAGCCACCAGCAAAGCGGAAGATCCTGGAGGCCTAGACAACATATCTGCTAGCCTATTAGTCGTACCTTTCTTGTACTTGATGATGATGTTGAATTGTTGTAAATAGGACATCCACTTCATATGTCGGGCCTGCTGCAACTTACTCTGTGTTTGAAGAAACTGTAAAGGTTTGTGGTCTGAATGGACTACAACTTCCTTCCCTAACAAGTAGCATCGCCAATGCTTCACCGATTGGTGTAAGGCGTATAACTCCTTGTCATAGGTTGGATAATTCCTCACTGCAGAATTAAACATTTCTGAGTAATACTCCACGGGCTTCCCATCCTGCATTAAAATACCACCCAAAGCATAGCTACTAGCATCTGTCTCTACCTCAAACGGTCTCTGCAAGTTAGGCAAAGCTAAAACTGGAGCTTCAGAAATCTTCCGTTTAAGCAACTTGAAGGTATCGTCATGTTTTTCTAACCAGTCAAACTTCCTTCCTGCCTTTGTTAACTCAAATAATGGTGCTGCAATTTGAGAGAAGTGTCGGATAAACTTACGGAGATACTGGCAAGCGCCCATAAAGCTACGTACTTCAGTCACTGTGCGCGGTCTAGGCCAATCCGTAATAGCCTTAACCTTAGATGGATCCACTTTAAGTTGTCCACCACCAACAATGAAGCCAAGATACACCAATGATTCCTTCCCAAACTCACATTTCTTACCATTCAGTCTCAATTGATGTTGCTGCAAAGTCTCTAATACTTTCTCTAGATGTATAAGATGCTTCTCCCATGTAGGACTGTATATCAAAATATCATCCAAATATACAATGACAAAATCATCAATAAAAGGGCGAAGTACCTCATTCATAAGACGCATGAAAGTAGCAGGAGCATTGCATAAGCCGAATGGCATAACAAGCCACTCGAAGAGACCTTGTTTAGTCTTGAAGGCTGTCTTCCACGTATCATCTTCTCGGATTCGAACTTGATGATAGCCAGATTTCAAGTCCAATTTTGTGAACCAACAAGCTGATTGCAACTGATCCATCAAATCATCAATCCTCGGTAGAGGATACCGATTCTTGATGGTGATTTTATTAAGTGCTCGGAAGTCGATGCACATACGCCAACCTCCATCCTTCTTAGGAACCAATAACACTGGTGACCCACAAGGTGAACAACTAGGCTTCAACACTCCTTGCTCAAGGAGCTCA
Organism: Macleaya cordata; assembly: GCA_002174775.1. NCBI lineage: Eukaryota > Viridiplantae > Streptophyta > Magnoliopsida > Ranunculales > Papaveraceae > Macleaya > Macleaya cordata. The sequence goes on from MVGT01003076.1 coordinate 21,142, forward strand.
GTGACCTGCCTTTTAATCTCCTCACTTTCCTCTACTGAATGACGATACATACCCAAATTAGGTAATGGAGAATCTCCCACAAGCTGTATCTCATGCTCAATTGGTCGCTTTGGTGGTAACTCGTGGATCTCTCCAAACAGCTCCTGGAACTGTGCCTGCACCTTCTCAAGCTCCGACTGTTGTCGTGGAGAGAGTGACAAAGTGGACAACACAACAGAAGATGGAACCTCATCATGCGGCTTGATCATCAACAAGACGAACTTACCACAAGCGTTCACCATCCGCTTGGCTTGAGCAGCAGTAACCAAGCTATTAGCAAGGGAAGCCTTGCTAGCTCGGATGAAGAACTCTATGCCATCCTTCATAAATCGATATTTTTGAAGCTTGCGATAGAAAACAGCATCTCGATCCCATAGGTATGGACTACCTAGAATAACTTGGCATACATCCAACGGCACCACATCACATGTCACCTCATCAATGAATTCTCCAGTAATGGCAAACTTAAAAGTGCATTGCTTGGTGATTGTTGACTCGACATCCTTTTGAATCCATCCTAGTGGGTATGGTTTAGGATGAGGTGTGACTGCCAATCCCAATTTCTGAACCACTGCAGCGGATATGAGATTCTTTTGACTACCTGGATCAATAATAGCTTCTATCAAATTCTGCTTCACCTGTATACGAACATTGAACAAGGCTTCACGTTCTTCTAAAGAGATAGACTGATGGGTCATGAGAGATAATTTCGGGTCAGCTTGCACTAATTCTGGAATCTCCACGGATTTTGTAGCATTCAATGTCTTCTTCTTCTCCTTTTGCTGCGCATTGCGCTCCTTCCTTTTAGCTCTGTCTTGCTCTAGCTTCTCAGGATGAAGTACATAACACTGATCCTTGGTATGATTAGTCTTCTTGCAATGTTCGCAATAAAGATTTTTCTTTCCAGACTGTTGCTCCCCATTTTTTGTATCTTTCACATTACTAGTCTGCTTCTGTTTCCCTTTGTCATCCTTCCTATCGCTCTTCTTGTTCTTGGCTTCAATGGCAATAGCTGTCACCAAAGCCTCTTCAAGGTCTTGGACCTTGAATAAACGCAACTCTCTACGTATATACTCATGCAAACCTCCAACAAACTTCATAAAGATATCGTGGTCATCAAGGTCTAACTCCAACACCATAGCTTGATTCTGAAACTCGGTCCCATATTCTTGTACGGTCTGCCCAAAGTTTTGCTTAAGATGCTGCCACCTAAACCACCTTTCTTCCTCGAAGCCGACTGGATAAAATTGCTTTCGCATGGCCTGCTTAAATTTCTTCCACGTCATAGTTGTAATACTATTACGTTTTCTATAAGCCTTCCACCATGTAAGAGCATGATTTTTTAACTTCAGCATAGCAAAGTTGATCTTTTGGCGACTATCATACTGATAAATAGTATAATAAGTCTCCAATTGATCGATCCAATGATCCAACTTTTCAGCGTTGACAACGCCATCATATGCAGGAATATCAATCTTAACATCAATTTTAAGACCATCCATAGAATTTTTAAAGTTACCTTTCTTTGCGGGTTTCGGTTCCACGTCATCTTTGGGCTCTTCATCACCTTTGTCGGATTCCTCGTCTTCACTATCGGAATCATCCCCATCACTGCTCATCTCCTTCCCTTTCGTCATGCTACTCCTCTTCACATGCACTCTAGAAGTAGAGGTATGAGTTTTTTGGGTCTCCTTTTTAAGAACACGAGGCTGCTCTTCCTTGGGTGTGTCTACAAGTGCCGTCACCAACTTTGTTACCTTCTCCGTCAAAGTTTCTAACTTTTTCTCCAATGAGTCGATACGTGTTTCCGTGTTTTCTTCTCCTGCCATCAATTTCTTCTTCTCTTGTCGTAGTTTTCTCTCCGAAATTAAAGGTGCTACTAGTTCTCTACCCAAAACCTTGATTTGATTGCGAGTTGAGACCATACACCACAAGGAACTACAGAAATCTAAGGCTCTGATACCACTTGATCAAAGGTTTCTAGTAGAAGAACATTCAATCAAGAACAAATAATAGAATTAAGAAGAAGACAATGCTGCTGAAGATAGTTTACCTCTCTAAGATTCTCAATATTCTTTAAAGAATTAACCAAAAAAAAAAAAAAACAATGGTAACTCTTACACAACCCGTAGGTTTATACCCTTCAAAAGAAATCAATAAAAAGAACTCCCCCCTACACAAAGGGATTAACTCCTACTTATAGAAAAGAGTACTTGGCTGTTTCTAATTGGTAACCTTCTTGGACACCAAGTCTTCTCCCAGCAGTTTTCTATTTCACAATAGAAAACATTCACCTTGCTGGACAAGTAGACTTCTAAAATAGAAAGTTAAGTATATACTATTATATTAGTAATTACTAAAAGTTGCTTCTCATATATATATGAGAAACTTACTAAACCAGCCATCTACTATTATATTAGTAATTACTAAAAGTTGATTCTCATATATATATGAGAAACTTACTAAACCAACCATCTACTATTAATGGGTGATCCACCTGGATCATACACAGCGGAAGCAAAAAGCTAAAGGTATGCACAAAATTGCCACCTATTTTTTTTTCAACTGAAATCCCAACGATGTAGGACCAGGAGGGACCTGACAAGACAACATTGTCTAAAATTATACCATCCTCTAGGCCACCTGCAAATAACTATAACATTTAATCTTTTACTTAACATGGATATACTTGTGATATAATATATAATTATGTCATTGTTTCTTGTCAAAATATATATAGTGAGAGAAGATAAAGTAGGAGTCGCATTCATATAAAATAAAAGTAACATCAGGCTCACAACCGAGCCATAAAACATAAGTCTCGAGGTTAACGAAATAGAGGTAGAAAAATCGGCCACTATGACTGAAGGGAGGGAAACCTACATCAAACCCAAAACAAGAAATCCCTCGCCAAGAAAACTACGTCACAGCACCTCTAAGGATCCTAACTCAATCCTCAAACGTCAACTGTAAAACCACGAAAATAATTGGGTGAGAAACTCAGTAGGTAGATCAACCATCCTAATATCATCACATGCAGCGATTAATCCAATAAACGATTCAGAAACATTTATAAGCAATGCATAACATATAGTTGATTGAAGCATCAAAGAAAATCCTGCATATACATATACAAATAATAATAGTGTACTTCTGCTAGTATAGCCAAGGAACACGACCGGGTTACCCCAGTCAGAAATATTTCTAGATTAGATACTAAGCGCGTAAAATTTGACGACTGCAGACTAGACAAGGGCCCCCAACTAATCCAGAGAAGGTTCCCCGAAAACCTTCTCCCGCGTCTAACACCCATCGGGCAGGCATGCGAACCTCAGCTAAACTAGTTACTCAACACCACCAACAAACATGGTTTACCAGGAAATNATAAAATAAAAGTAACATCAGGCTCACAACCGAGCCATAAAACATAAGTCTCGAGGTTAACGAAATAGAGGTAGAAAAATCGGCCACTATGACTGAAGGGAGGGAAACCTACATCAAACCCAAAACAAGAAATCCCTCGCCAAGAAAACTACGTCACAGCACCTCTAAGGATCCTAACTCAATCCTCAAACGTCAACTGTAAAACCACGAAAATAATTGGGTGAGAAACTCAGTAGGTAGATCAACCATCCTAATATCATCACATGCAGCGATTAATCCGATAAACGATTCAGAAACATTTATAAGCAATGCATAACATATA
>MVGT01002320.1:0-43139 GCA_002174775.1 Macleaya cordata
CTTTCAGGAACAGTCCACAACTATGGAATCCCCTACCTAAAATGTACTGATTGTACAAAATTCCAGTGGATGGCTGATGTCTTAGTTGGATCAAGGACCAAAGAACTTGAAGTTGTGGATGGTCTATGTAAGGCTATAGTTGAAAAGATGCAGTTTAAGTAAACAAAAAAATGTGTTGTGCATCTATATGTATGTTTTTCCTGTAATCAAAAATTTAAGTTGAATGCTCCAAGTATATATATGTGATGTTTACTATGCTAAACGTTGGATCTCAAATCATACCTTTTAATCTGATTAAGAACTACTGAGAAGTATTTTTAAAGCACACCAGTTACAATATATACCCAACACATCATCATTAACCCTAGTTGGTTGAATAAGTCCAAAAAAACATAGTTTAACTACAGAAAATAATAAACCTAATAGACTTCATCTGGTTCATTGTGTCCATACTACTTGAACCCATCAAAATCACAAACATCATTCACCATAGTCCAAAAGCATGTTAATCTAAGATCACCATAATAAAAGTTTCGGTCAAAGATCCCTCTTCCACAACCCCTATGCACATCTTCAGCAACATGACCATTCCCTGGATGTACCTGCTGCTGTTGGTGCTGCTTTGTACGACCTCCAGTTAGTGGATGTCGCCTCTCTTCCTGCTCTCGGCCTCTGTTTGATGGTTGTTGCTGATGATGCTCCTAACTCCTTCCTCATTGCCTATGAAGATGCTGATGCAAAGGAACCCCATCCATGTTAACTGACTGGTGGAAGGTTTGATGGACCATACCTCCTCTCATAGTTTGAGAAATAGTCTGTTGTACACTAACTGGACCTGAAGTTAAACCTCTACCACCTGATCTGCAACTTCCTCATGTTATCCCTCTCTCTCTTGTTCATTCTCTTCTTATGGTACCCCATCCAGAAATAGAAACTCCTCTCCATGAACCTGATGTTGCTGAAGTTTGATCTACACTTCCTCTCTCTCTCTCTCTCTGAACCACCATGGTTGCTTTGTGAAGATCCAACTTTGGACTTTTCTTTCTTCCTTGATTGATGCTGGGATGAAGTTCCAGCAATTGGCCCACCTTGGCAAGTCCTCATGTTGTGACCATAAGTACCACAGTTTCCACATTTTCTCTTTGTTGAGGGGTTTCCTTCGCATTCATCTGGATCTTTCCTCCTGGCATTTTTGGTCTTCCTGGACCCCTGCTTAATCCTAGAGCCTTCACCTCCGATTGTGGTTGAAAAAAGAAAGATAAGAAACATTCAAAACCCTAGGTATTTTACATATAAAAAGAAAACAAGTAGGTTACAGGTCAGAATAAATAATTGGTTTGAACCTAATGTTTTAAAATTACTCACTTGCCCCCAGTCCCTTTGGTCTTGCAAGGGAAATATGATACCTTCATATACGAAGCCCTGAATGAACTGACTAGATAATCCTCACTACAGAACCTACAAATTGAATAATGAAAATAACTCACATACTTGATGTTATTATCAAAATAATCAAAATAAATGAAAATTAACTAAGTAATGCAAAACCAACATAATTTATATCTACTTACTCAATCCAGTTAGGCCTCTTTTGTACCAAGGCTGCAGCAGTATGGATACATAGAAAGCCTTTAAGTTGCCACTGCACACATGAGCATTGCTTTGATTGTAAATTTACAATCCACCTACCACCAAGATAGTGCTCCACCTCATAATGATTAATGTTAGCTCCTCTGACTATATATGAACCTAAGCTATTCATCATCCTATTTAGATACCTTTGTGCAGTAGGTACTAAACCATCAGCCTCCCATTCACTTGCTTCATTCCTTCTGTTGTAGAACATGGTCATCATCATAGTATGGTACTTCTATGCCATCATTAATATTGGTTTATCCCTCAATTTTATAATCCAATTATTAAATGACTCAGAGAAGTTATTAGTGATATACTCAGAATGTGTAAAATGGTCAAAATGTGACCTTGACCATGAACTAGGATGCTCCTTCATCAAATACACATGAGCCTCAGGTTGAGTGGCTTGCAGTTTCTCCATCCATCTTTTAAACTCAGTTTCCTTATATGCCCTTGCAGCACTCCACACTATACTCTGTAACATCTTCCCAGGGAAAAAAGCCTTGAAATTCTTGTACATGTGGCGAAAGCAATATCTATGGTTCACATCCTTCTCAAAGACTGCATTAATGGCTCGTAGCAATCCCTTCTGCCTATCTGAAATGAAAGTCAACTTCCTTTTGTGTTTCAACACATGTGGCTTCAATATGTTCAAGAAGCTAGGCCAAGTTGCCTTGTCCTCGGCCCTACAGATATAAATGGCTATAGGGAATAAGCTATTTCTAGCATCAAGGGCAGTTGCTGCTAGAAGAACCCCTCCAAATCTTCCTTTCAAAAATGTGCCACCCAAGCCAATAATGGGTCTACACCCATTTAAAAAACCACCAATGGAAGCTCTATAGGAGATACACAGATGAGTAAAAGTGTTTGGGTCATCCTCTCTTGAAAAAGTAGCAATACTTCCTGGGTTAGAGCTCAACAACTGGTTACAAAACTCAGGTATAAGGTTGTAGCTCTTAGCATAACTCCCATATATCCTTTCAATTATCTTGAACTTGGCTCTCCATGCTGTACTATATGATATTTTAGTCTGAAACCTCCTATATATCCTTGTTTGGAAATCTTCAGGCTTATAATTTTGGTGGTCTGTATATTCAGCCTCCATCACATCTGCAACCCACCTTGCATCTGCAAGAGGGTTTAGACCCTTTGGATCAGCTTGGCATGTGTGAGCAGGACCCAACTTTTTAAACTACCAAGTTGGTTGTTTGCCTATCTTTTTTGCATTAGCCACCCATTTACAGCCTTCTGCCCTGCAATATGCCCTCATCCTATAGCTTTCATTCACATCAGCTTTGTATGCAAAATGCTCCTTAATTGCATAAGTTCTCAAATGCAATCTATAAGCCTTTGCATCAGAGAATTCCATACCAACTTCAAGTTTCAACACCTCATGCTCTGGATCAGCCTCATCCCCATACAACTCTGCAGTCTCTCTAACAAAATCCTCAAATTCAGCATGTGGTGGTGGAGGATTTGGATTACCCTCACTACCATCTAAACTAACATTTTCACTCCTCACAACTGACTCAACATCCTCATCATCATCAATGCCCTCACCTTCCTCAGAACAAACATAATCTTGGTCTTCAGCATCTGATGAATACATCATGTACTGTTGCCAATTGAACTCATGTTCACTGCCACCATCTGAGTGATATTCTTCTTCTGGGTGAGCATTCCCTGGATCATCTGGAATGCCCAAATTGTCGAAATGAACCTCAGGTTGATCATTCTCATCCCACATACAACCAGCCTCTGGGCATGCTTTATTGTTTATTACTTCCTCAAACATACTGGCCTGTGTAGCAGCTTCAGACCAGAAGAAATCTTCAACATCATCTAAACTTGTTTGAGGCAAGCTCTACTTATTTATATCCACACTGGGATCAACTGTGAGATCCTCAACAGTGGAACCCAGACCAGTATTCTTATCACCAACCTTGACCTGATTAGAATTATTAGCGACACTAGTCTGGGTGCTAATATTGGTCTCCACAGTTAATCTACCTTGACTTTCAACCCTAGACTGTGGTCCTACTCTACTAGATCCTGAGTCAAGATTCCTCCTAACACCCACATTATCCTCTACACTAGCTCTTACAGTAGAAAATCTAGGACTCCTTCTAACTGCTTGTGGAAGATGGGAGGTACTTGGTGGTTTGTGGGCAACCTTCTTTGGTGTGAACTTGGTTCTTTTGGCCATGGACTTTTTCACCCTTGTTGGTGTATCTAAAAATACCTCTCCACCATCAGCAATAGCTTCTATAGGACCACACAATGTTAAGATCAGGTTTATGTAACCTGAGTCATCAACATCAGCCTCACCCCACATCTGGAAGAAGTCTACATCATATTCAATTGGTTCTTTACAACCTTCCCTTGTCCAGATTAACTGCAAGTCTAGACTGGCATCAAGCTTCAAATCAGTTTTTAGCTTGTCTATAAAACTCAGATTACTTAACTCATCCCCATCAAGATCAAGTATCTCATGCACCCTGTCATTGTAGTGAACCTTAACATTCTTTTTTGGGAATGTTACAAAATTTCTGCACAAAACAATGTTATTAGAGTATAAAGAAGACAATAACTATACTGTCAATAATCATTCAATGACTCAGAAAAAAAAAATTCATGCTTAAATTGAGGACGTATACTGACAATGCTATTAGAGTATGGGATGGATGCTCTGTTCAAAATTTCTAAAATCAAACATAACAAACAAAATCGACTGATTAAAGCCCTAATCTTTTCACACACAAGGATGATAACGAGTAACCCCGAACTCCATACTAACAAAATCGTTAATCTTCTAAGCAAAAAATTCATAAGATGAACATTTCAATCATAATAGTAAATGTACTCTATTTTTTGTGAGATGGGTTTCGAAAACCCTAAGAACATAGTATTGTTAAACATGGTACAATCTTCACAAAAACAAAGAAATCGACCATATTTCACGAATAAGAAGGTTTACTTACATGTCCCGCCGAAGCATCTCTCCGGTGAAACAACCACCAGGGAAAATCGATATCTTCGATGTTGTAAATCCACCACAATCGCAACCAGGAAGAAGATGGAAGAAGATGGAAGTACTGTCACTAATCTACACGCATAAGAACGAACTCTCACAACAAACCCTAAACCCTTTCATCCCAAAACCTACTTGCAGATAACGGAAAAAAAACCATAACCAAAATGGAAGAGACTCATCCACTTTCTCGCTCGATCATGTATACATCCCACTCCCACGTGTGTTGATTAGACGTCTTCTGTATGTAGGCTGAAGATGTTGGATGGTCCTCAAAAATCATCTACTAAGATGACCCAAACCCTGGGTATTTAGGGACAAGTTAGTAATTTGTTAAATGTTAGGGTATTTAGGTCTTTTAACAACGTCACATGCATCCATGTGCTTATTTTAAACGGGGATTAGACGGTTCCGTCAAAAGTAGTGTGGTAAGTGCATTTCCAAACAATATGGGGGGTAAGTTCAAAGTGCGAATAATAGTGNCTCTTATATTTATTAGTGAGCATGATATTATATTATTACTTTATCCATATAATGAATTAAGTGTTGTTCACAAGATGATATTGTAAGTAAATTATTTGTATGAAGTGTTTATACATTGAGAGATGTAATTTACTGGTTCCTCATATTCTTGTAATGTTCAAAGTTAGTGATGAACCTGAACAATTCATCTGATTAGACTATAACACACTAGACTTGAACATTCTAGGGTAATGTGTCTCCATCACCGGAGTAGTGACTCTAAGTCAGTGTGTTGGTGTATTTGAAATACGCTGAACGGGTCAGACATAATACATTTTATATTATTATCAGCACATAAAAGAAAGATTCTAAAGAACTTGTTGATTGAAAATATCCTAAATCCTGATAGCAGAGCATACCCTACAGATTGATTTCTACTTACTTTGATTTACCAAACAGTAAGGTCAGACAACGCAAATATGATCCAATATTCATAATAGACACCAAGGTACGTAACATTAACTATTATTGTCAGCACCTTTTACCAATTACATCTTAGTCCTTTCCTCTCATATCAGACCATTATAATTATTCTAATAATCTAATAAATATTTTATAGGATCACTGCGCAGTTTAGAATAATTAATACTCTTGATTAGGCTCTCAAGGGAATATCATTTCGGTGTGGATTCTTTATTGACACAAAGTAATCCCACTAACTGACTTCGACCACCCCTTTGAATAATATTCATTTATTTGAGAGAATTCAATTGCAGTTATTTAGTAGACTTAACTGCAATGAGATTTATTCTTTGAGAACTGTAGGAGATATAGGGACCTCAAAGTAATAAATCAACAGTTTAAGTAAGTGGGGCCCATATAAACCTAACTTAGAGCTAAAGATATAGGAAGAAAGTCTTTATCTATAAATAGAGATATGGTTCATAGGATATCCCACCCTAACTTACATGTCTCAATGATGGGTTAATCAGAGTTAGCACACAAAAGCTAGAACAAGAAGAGAGAAATCGTTCTCTAAACTAATACTTTTATTAATATTCAAAAAATTAATCCAATTAACTACAAAACTTGTTTATAAAGACCTTTAAATACTTCTAAATCAACTAGGACTTCTAAAAGATGAGTTTAACTAGGACTAAAAACCCAAAACTACTAAAACATGAATTTTACTAAAAATAGTAAAATTCTAGTTTTTAAATAAATAAAAACAACTAATCAAAAAAAACTAAATGCCCAAAATGACACCCTAAAAGGACTCTTAAATAAGAAGTTATTAACTAAAAGAAACTGTTTTAAAATAGCAAAAATGCGATTTTCGAGGCCCAAACGATGAAATTTGGCCCAAAAATGCACTGGCTAACTGCACAACAGTTAGTCTTATTCGTTGGGCCATTTTACATCAAACTAGCCTCCCCCAACACATTTTAATGATGTTGTATCCTAAGCTTCGAGATACACTATTGCTATATTATGTATGCCATCACTCAACATCTTTCCCTGATTTAGAATTCAAGTTATGATCCTAAAGGTTTCAGAAACCTTAAGTTCGAAGTACATTTCCATCAGAACTTAAAATCTATTTTTGAAGTACTTCGGAGCAGAATAGGAGGTTTGCTATTTTAGCAAAGATGTAGGAAATTAAATTTCCTATCGAAGCATATATCACATAGGCGAATCAAATCAACCAGTAGAGAGTTATGGCTGAAATACTATTGTTATATCCTTTCGAGTTTTCGACGACTGATTCAGAACGTGGGAGGAAGATCTGGGATTACATGCAAGCGTTTAAACGATATGTATCTGATCTTTAAGTTATTGTTTTGATTCATGCATCCTCATGTGATTCTGTGAGGGGAAAATAGTTATTTGTTTCTGCTGCATAATTTTAATCTAGACCCATTTTTCCCAACAAATATATCATCAACATTTTCACAAAAAAAAAAACTTAAAAATAAAAAAAGATTACATACACGTGGCTTGTGCACGTGTTCCTTATGTTAGGTGGAAATATCCAACTTATCTTTGTGCGTCATGCAATAACGACAGCTTATACGGCTTAAACAACTTAAAGTGAAGCCTCAGTAAAATAGTAAAAATTAAATTTTTCTCTCTTTTTTTGGTAGACTGAATTTTTCTTTTTCTTCTTCATCTTTTTCCTCTCTTTCTAACTCAAGCTCCAGAAAAACAGTTGACCAAGACCCATCATTTGAATTTTGGAGGAAGATGGTAAAATTTGCTTAACATATGGAGTGCCAATAAAATTAGAGCCTACCAAAAAGGTTTTAGCAGGCTCCCATAACATCTCCCATAAAAATTTAAACGCGTACTCAAATATACAATTTTAGACTTATCACACGTAGACCTAAAGGTGGCAATAGGTCGGGCCTAAACCTAAAATCCTTTCCACAACTCAAACCCTAAGCTTCGGGTTTAGTAAGGTCGATTCAAGCTGGTCGTGGTGGGATTGGAGCCAGCCAAACCCTTGCTTCGTCGATGGTTAATCTTTTAGTACTTTTAAGTTGGCGAGTTTTCTGCGTTATTTATGAAACATTTTCTTCGCTCATCGATGAAAATTTTTCAACGTCGATCATAGTACTTTTTTTACACTCATTAATTGTTGGCAGTGTTCTCCACTCCTACCTTTTTACTTGTATTTATAAGTGAGTAATATTAGCCTCAATATAAAAATATAAAAAAATATATGTATTGTACATGGATTATCATTCACAAATGCACCACTCCAAGTGTCTATCATTTATCATCATTTTCTTGTTCTTAAACAAATCTTGCTTCATCATTGGCAAGTACAACAGACAAGTATCAAGAGAACGTCAATAATATACAAATCCATAAATACAAACATTCAATACCAATAGCATTAAGTTTATTAATTAATTGACAATGGTTTATTAATTAAAAAGTGAAGTACTCTTTTAATTTCACACAACATAGTATAAAGAATTGGGAAGCTTGAATGTTCTTTTCACAGTGGGGAGTCCCTGAAGGCTGCTCCATTGGTCTCCAACAATCCCCCAAATACGGTATCCGTTTTCAATGAGTCGTTTTCTTTGCTCGGCTTTGTACTGTTGCACAGTTTTACAACTATCCTCCGAACCCCTGTACCAAATAATCAATGTTTTAGGGCAAATTAATGCATATTTTGTAAAAGGCAGGCCGGCTTTGGCCCAAGGCGACCAAGGCGGCCGCCTTGGACCCTCACTTTTGAAGGGTTCCCAAAATATTAATACTCTATCTATTATATTAATACTCTATCTATTATATGTTGAGGGTGGTTATTGCACCTCCTCTTAGAACGTCCCCTTATAACGCCCCCTCCTGTGGAGCCCATATGCGATGTATCTAGGGGCTGATTTTTTTATAGGATGTTCTTCTCAATATGTATATCATCATATTAAAAAATCAGTTCGTTTTAAAACTTTTAACCCCCTCAAATTACTTCTTAAAAATTGATAACTATTTGACCCTTCAAATTGTTACAAAATACTTACTAATTTTCAAAGGTTAATTTGAAGAGTTTAGAAGTTTTAGAACGAACTGATTTTTTAATATGATGATATGCATATTGAGAAGAATATCCCACAAAAAAATCAGCCCCTAGATGCATCGCATATGGGCCCCACAGGAGGGGGCGTTATAAGGGGGCGTTCCAAGAGGGGGTGCAATAACCTCCCTCTTATATGTTATATTAAAACAATTTCATTAGTTTGTTTGTTCTGACCCAAAATTAAACCCAAATAAAAACATTTTAACAAAATTATCCTCAAGTGAATATTAAAATTGGTCCCATTAATTTATTTGTTACAATCTAAAATTACACCCAACTGAAAATATTTTGACAAAATTACTCCCAAATGAACATAAAACTGGGCCCATTAGTTTGTTTGTTGAAACTTAAAATTACACCCAAATAAAAATATTTATACAAAATTACTCCCAAGTGAACATAAAAATTGGGCCCCCTTCTTCTATTTCGTTCATTACTTATCTTCTACTTCTCAAATCTCTCTCTCTCTCTCTCTCTCTCTCTCTCTCTCTCTCTCTCTCTCTCTCATACGATTAAACCCAGCAGACAGAGAAAGGAGAACTCTTCATTCAGGTGAAACTAAAAAGCCTAAACCTTCTCTCTTTGACTCTTTGACTCTTTCTCTCGTAAAAATTTTTGTGAGTTGCAAAGCTTGATTATGCTAGCATAATCCCATTAAAAAAAAAATTATGCTAGCATAATTGGTGATTTGCACCAAATAATGCTAAAAGAACAACATTTAAGTGATCATGTTCTTCTTTATTTTTTTTGGTGGTCTTCATTGACACGAAAATTTTTAGGTTATGATTGTAGGCATTATTGCATTGACATTGGTTTGGATCTTATATGAGAACTATATTGCGCCTGACAAAAAAGTTGAGATAGTCAATAAATTTTGTTTTGAACATTTACTAGTTTTAGTATTAATATATATAGGGCCCCATTTTATAAACTGGCATCGGGTCCCCAAATCTCAGAGACGGCACAAAAGGGCTGGAAATTTCAATCCAACATTTTCCTGGATTTTTCCCAATTATATTCATCTGTTACGTGGAACAGTTTTCATAAAATGGTATATGTCTGACGTTTTCTATAAATTTAACAAATAATTTTGTAATTATACCGTCAGCTCTATTTAATCGAACAAACCATTTTATATTATTAGACTATATGGAACCAAGAATTATTAAAAAGTTTGGCTCAAATGTCAGTTTCTTTTTGTAAGAATGATGCTAACGACAGTCTTGTGGCATAGTCGTTAACGTGCCTTTCATTAGTAATTTTCATCCCCCTTCGGTAGATTTGTACTTAGGTCGCAATAGGTTAGCAATTTAAAAACGAGTTTTCAGAAATTAGGATACTACGTGAATTTTTTTTTTTTTTTGTATTCTGAATTTTTGTAATATTTGATCATATAACGCCTAACAGTTGATGATATTTGGTGTCGTGCACCCTCCATGCATTGTGGTGGCCATGGCTGTGTGCACACACAACGCATCGTGTTTAATTTTTTCGAGATTTTTCGTATTTTTTTGTTTTAAAAAACAATGAATTGAATCTAGCTAGTTCACAAACCAAAAGGAACTTAATTTAGAGAGAAAATAAATAAGTAATTAAATTACAAATTACCTTAAAATGAGGCCAGTCCACCCATAGTATCCAACCTTAACAAGGTTGTCAACGGTTGCATCCCTAAGATGTTCACCTCTTGAAGAGATGAGAAAGATCTTCAGTCCTCTCCCTTTTATCTCCTTGAAGAGATTGCGTGAATGCTCAAGAGCAGTGCCCTTCTTCTCTTTCATCCATTCCTCTAAAGAGCTTAAGTTCAACTGCTCTCCTCTGAATAATTAAGTACGTTATAATCAATAGTTAATTAATATATAAACACACAAGTTAATTAATTAATAGGAAAAAAGATTTGAAATTCACAAAATTAATAATATTAAATATATATTAAAAAAAATGCCATTGTCACCACTAGTTAGGTTTTCTTTTTGGGTGGGCAACACGATTTAAAGCTCATAAGGGCAAGTGCCATGGGAACCTTTAAATTAGGGGTTTAGGGTAGGGGTTTGAGGGAGAGGGGAAAAGCAAGTGCCACGGTGCCACTATGCCATACGGCACAAAGTGTGCCGTACGGCACAGATTGTGCCGTGCGGCACACTTTGTGCCGTATGGCACAGGCGCACCATAACATCCCTCTTCTTTTCTCCCTCTTCTTTTCTCCCTCTTCTTTTCTAACCTATTGTGGGGCTATGAAAATTAGGCACAGATTGTGCCGTGCGGCACAATCTGTGCCGTACGGTACAAAGTGTGCCGCACGGCACAATCTGTGCCTCATCCCTCAAACCCCTTACTCCCTCCCCAGATCTAGGACCGTGGGGAGGGGTTTGGATGTTTGGGGTGCCCATAGTTCTTGATCTATCCTCAAAAAATGCTTTTTTTGCATGTTTAAGGTGTCCATAACACTTGCCCTAACACCTTGAGCCGGATGGAATTTGAGATAAACAATTAGGACCGAAACTAATCCTAGGTGATCCAATAGAACTAGGAACTAAACGTAAGAGGTCCCGTTGACCTATAAGTCTATAATTATTTTTGTGGATGATTGAATTTACTCAGCTTATTATGTTGTTTACCTAATTTTTTTCTTTCTTTTTTTATTCTTACACCTTGTTTAAATTGATCTTCTTACCATTTAGATCATCTTAAAATTAAATCTTGAAACTTATAATCCCTGAAAATTTATTTGGTTTACATTTGAACGGTAAAAAGGGATGGTTGAAAGCTTAAAATTTAAATCAGCTTTTACTATCGGGTTAGAAAATTCAAAACGATGTAACTTTTCGTGAGTTTGATCGAAACGATGAATAGATCATTTGCAAACGCATACAAAAAAATAAAATAAAATTTCAACCCTTGAGTTATATCCATGTGGGCCTTATTGCACTACTTTTTTTTTGTTTATATAGACATATCTAAAGCTGATTTTAGGTGATGAAGTTCACTTCACAATGTAAATCATCATATCTGAAAATCATTTCATTCTAAAATTTCTAATAACATAAAAAGTTTAACAGAAATCAACATTACAACAAAATATTTAACAAATGCTAATTTTTTGAGGGCTGATTTGATGGGGTTTGAAGCTTTAGAACGTGTAGATTTTAAAAGAGGGTGATCTATGTTGTGACGAGAACATCTTCATTAAAAATCAGCTGTAGGATCGTCTCCATGCAAACCAAGAATATGGTGTGCAATATCGTTGTTCTTTTTCTTTTAGTGGGTAATAATATCTAAGTTTTCCTCCTTACTTAAATCAACTCTGCCAGAATTGAAAATACGAATTTGATGACGTTGAGCCCTTTTCTTTGTAACCTTTTTTTTTCTTAAAGGAGACTAATGTTCAAGATACATATATATAACAAGGCACAGATACATCAAAGATATTGATATTGTAACCGCCACCATAGGGCTGTCATAACCGCCACCGAAGGGCTATTGTAAGCTCCACCGAAGGGCTATCGAATAATTAAATGGGATAAACTAATAGCAAACCACTAGCCAAGAGTTTTGATCCTAAGACCTCCCAAGTTATGGGAGGGGTGCACAATCGTTGGGCTAAATACCCACGAACATTCTTTGTAACCTTTTGGGTACTGCCTTAGCACCCTTTTGAATGAATCAATCTTATCCCTTTCAGAAAAAGAAAAAAAAAATTGAATGCATGAATGACGAAACCCTCACATATATATTATGGAGCAGACAATAATATGCGTTCCTTACTTACGTACACGACGTGTAACCCATTACATCAATTAACAGTGGCAATCAATTAGGATTTGGATGGACTCTTATGGAGTCCTGAAATTAGGGGGTCTGTGGTTGTAGACTTTGATGAAGTCCATAGAAGTCTCATGTTAGTGGTTTTGAACTTCATCAAAGTCTATAGAAGTCCTATGTAGGTGGTTGTAGACTTCATCAAAGTCCGTCATATTCAAGAGTTCGTGAAAGTATGTAGAAATCCTAATTGACTACCCCTTATTAAATTCTACGTCTATGTTTAATGAGGAGAACTATATATTACACCCCATTTAGAACAACGGAATATGAGTGATATATCCTTGTATGAGAAAAAAAAATGATAGGGAGGACTATAAGATCGGAATATGAGTGATATACCGTTGGAAAGCATTTTTCAAGATCTTTAAAATAAGAGTAGAGATGAATACCAAATTCAAAAAANGAGAAAAAAAAATGATAGGGAGGACTATAAGATCGGAATATGAGTGATATACCGTTGGAAAGCATTTTTCAAGATCTTTAAAATAAGAGTAGAGAGAAATACCAAATTCAAAAAAAAAAAAAAACTCAAAAAACCCATTTACGAAGCTATAAAAATCCAAATTGTATGCAAACTATAATTTGCATACTGTAAATTTCAAATTTTCAAAAAAAAAAAAAACCATTCACGAAGCAATAAAACCCAGATTGTATGTAAACCATAATTGGCATACTGAAAATTTTAATTTTATTTTCAAAAAAATAACCATTCACGAAACTATAAAACCCAGATTGTATACAAACTATAATTTGCATATAGTTAAATTTTTTTATAAAAAATCATTCACGAAGTTTTAAAAGTTTTAAAACCCAGATTGTATGCGAACTATAATTTGTATATAGTTAATTTTAAAAAAAAAACCTATTTACGAAGCGATTGCAAAAAAATGAGTGAAAATATACTATGCAAACAGTTATGGGTCTCTATAGTCTAATTACGAAGATTTTCTTTATTTTTTGAATTTGGTATTGTTGTTTGATCTCATTTTAAAGATCTTAAAAAATACTTTCTAAAAATATAAATTCGGCCAAAATACAAATTATCGATTAAAAGTTATAGCATTTTAAATTTTAAAAAATATTATTTTCTCTCTACGACGTCATTAGTCCGCACAAGCAAAAACAATTAGAAGTCTACCTTTTAAGTAAATGAAGGGTAGTTTAGGTACCTAAAATTTGCAGTTTTAAAATAAAAGAAAGAATTAATAACTTTATTTACAAAATGCTAAAAAGTAGGGATTAGGCTTAAAAGGAAGATTTTGGGCCCAATATTATTGTGGTAGAACAATGGTACATATTCAATTAATTAATTATTTTTAAAAATACGGAATAAAAGAAATAATTGAGAGAACATGCGAGTTTAGTTAGATCGTTCTTTTTTGAAACTTAGATCGTTCTCAAAAATTAGTTTTGGGATATAATCTTGGAAACAAGTGTGGCGGAATCAGGAAGTTCTTATGGGTGGGGCACTTGAAGAACTGCTTTTTTATAAAAAAAATCATGATTTTAAGCTACAATAACATTTTTTTTAATTCTTTATGTGGTGCCTTTTTTACTAATTACAAAATAATTTCTGACAAGTAAATCTTAAAATTTCACTAATGATCATGGTGTAAAAAAGTAGAGTAATGTTATGGGAATCCGAGTTTGGGATCCATAGAAGACATTTTGACCTATTGGGTCACATTGAGATGATTCAAGAGCTAGCTAATTTCTTCTTCTTTTTTCTATAAGGATGTTCTCCCCACCACATGGATCATCCTCACAAAAAATTGACCATGCCAAATTTTCTAACTCTATAAAAGGTTGGTTGGAAATCAACCGTAAAATAGACCACTCAATCATCGTTAGAATTTAATTAAATTTTTTATGAGACTAGTTTTGAAAAGATATGATTTTTATGAGGATAATCTACATGATAAACACATTCTCACAAACAATCACGCCATGGGTCATCTCCATGTCACCCCAATAGGCCAAAAGTCTTCCTTCGGTCATTATGAATAATAAATGAGTTAACTTATTAATTAAGTAAATGTGGGGTCTACTATGAATAAGCTATCAAAAATAAAAGGCAAGAGCCTCGTTGCACCCCATATTTCTCAAAATGCCCCTACTTTTTCTCTATTAATATCTCATTTATTTTTACACTCCACATACATTGGTCTATAGACCCATATAGAAATGATCTACATGTTGGTTTTTTGTAAGAATGATTTCCTCACAATGTCGCTAATCTTCACAACAAATCACATCAGTATAAAAATTTTTACGCAACTAAAAATTAAGTTTTCGTTAAATAATTTTGATAAAAATCTTTTTTTCTGAGGATAAAATTATTTAAACGATATCAATTATTGTGAGACTGATCTACAAGTTGAGGAGACCATCCTTAGAAAAAATCAGCTCTTGAAACACTGGATGTGATCCAAATGGACGAGTGTAAACAAAAGGTAACAATAAAATGGGGGCAATTTGAGAAATAAGGGGTGCAACGAGGCTTACCCAAAATAAAATCGAATGGAAAGAAGATTAGCGTGAAAAAAAAACTTAAAAAATAATTTAAGTTAAAAAATTAGGTGGAGCACTTTTAGAAAGCTAGGATCTAATACAACATGACTTTTTAAATTATGGGTGGGGCCCGTGCCCCACCCTATTGATACTTAGCTCCGCCCTTTCAACAACACCAAAATCTAATATTGAAATTCCTAAAAATACAATCTAAATATTTGTAAATATTGTATACTAGTTAGTTTTTGAAAACTTGTTTCTTAATCATAAAACTCAGATTCATATATATATAGATATATACCGCACACCGATCTCAAATGATCAAATACTCCGTATATGATGATAATCTAACGGTTGATTTTCAGTAAATATGTTTAGATGGAATCGATGATACAAAGAATATAGCTAGTTAACAGATGAAATGATGGAATTAATAGTAATTAATTAGAGAAGAGATTAATTTTCATACCCAAAACGATGCTTTTTATAGTAAGGTACGGTCGATAAGAGCGTATCATCGATGTCAAAGATCCAAGCGTCTTTTCCATCTCCGTTCATCGTAAAGCAACTGCTAAGATAAACACTACATTCTTCGATTGCCCTTTCCGAGTCGATGTTGTACTGAGTTGAAGTCATGTATTTTCCAATGAAATCAACACATTCTTCAGGTACCACATCAAATCCTCTAATGTTGTTTAGCTCAACATTAATTCTCCAGCTCTCACAGTAATTCTTCAAACTAATACCCAGTTTGTGTTTTTCTTTGTGATCCAAAATGTTCCAATCTGCAACTGATAAACCAATGAAGAAACTCAAGAAACTTAGCAATAAAAACCCTACATTTCTTGCCATTTTGAGTTCTTGATTCTATACAAGATGGAGATTGAGAAGGGAAAGATCTATAGGGTTTTTATATGCATGCCGTGGTTCATGATGAAAAAACTTAAGAGCTTGACCAAGACGCACATGGGGTAGTGGGGTATGTTGTCTTATCTTCTTTATTACTATTAAATCACATGATCTTAGTAGTTAATGATTTGGTATGGTCAAGTATGTATTTTTAAATTACATATATACTTGCCTTTCTGATATTTAAATGTGTATCATAAATTTAGGGAAATCGAGCAGGCGCGATGTGAGTATAAGTTGACAAAGCAGTGGAAAAATAAAATAAAATAAAATAAGCACCAACAAAAACAACTTATCTTCACTAACTTACTCTATAAATGATAGATAGCAATAAAAATCTTTGTTAATGTTTTTCTTTTCAATTAATAAAGGTAAAATAGAGATGTGACAATTTCGAATGTCAAAACTCTCTCGATAATTATTCCTTTTTAATAATAAAATAAATAGATTAGCTTGAAAAAGTTGATGACTAATGCCTAAATGGAGTTGTTAGTCTCTTATGGCCTTCTAGTTTTAAGTTACAACTTGATGAAAATTAAATTAGGGTCTGGTAATATAGCCCCTTTAAAAAAAATTCTTTTCTAGGGCCCATATAGAATGCATCTAAGAGCTGATTTTTGAAGAAAATAATCTACATTATAAGGATAATATAGTTACTTAAAATTAGCTTGTTCTAAAATTTATAACCTCCAATCCACAGATTTTAAATCAAAGGTCAAAATAAAAGTTTAAAACTTGCAAATTTTTTAAGGGTTGATTTGAGGGAGTAAGAAGTTTTAAAACGGACAGATTTTTTTAATATGATGAAATACATAATGAATAGAACATCATCTTCAAAAATCAGCTCTTAGATATGTTACATGTGGAATCCATAAGTGTGGGGGTTTATAAGGGTGCTATATAAAGGAGGACTATATAACCTGACCCAATAAATTAATGTAAAATACTTTTAAAATAAGTTTTGTTTATTTTTATTTTTTTTGGTAAACAAAATTAACTTTGTTTATTCAAGTGCCGTGCTAACTCCGAGTGTTTAAAAAAATGACTGTTTTAATGGTTATAGCGGTAACAGTCCTAATTGTCGCGTTATGTTATGTCATTATAACTGCATTATATGATAAAATGTGTTTTTTTACCATTATATATAACGATTATAAAGATTATATAGCGGTAACCATTATATATAACGATTATAACGAAAGTTATTTTCTTAAAAAAATAAAAAATATATAACGTAGAAACTATGTGATCCCATACTTATATAATGTAAAATTTTTGTCGGACTCAGAAGGAGATGATCTAAGAATATGTGAAAGATCTCCTGACTACGTAGATTATCCTTATATAAAATTAATCACTTAGTTATAACATAAGAATTGATTTAAAATTACGATAACAATAACCCATGAACAACCTAATGTTATATGATTTTAGAAATTTTAAAATAACAAAATTTCTAATGCCCATTGTAGGCTCACAAAAATCTTATAACAACATTATATAGATAAAGATATGAATATCTGAATGTGCTATCTTGCATTATTTGTAATGTTTCTTGTTATTGAAAGTTTAAATTTAAGTTAATTTTCAGCATCAAGTGTTTTTTTTTATCACAAATCATTCCGAGATGGAATTGAGGAAAACCAATAAAACAATAAAAGGCTAAAACTATAACTTACATATAATAGACTCCCAATTAAAGACAACTAAATTTACTTATTGCAAAGTACTGATCTCACAAAAATTAAGTTCACCCCTTAAAAAAAACATGAATATTGCAAAGTACCAAGGAGCGACTTGCCGGCCAGGGTCTTGTGAGTTGTGATCGTGGGAATAAGAAATCTCCTAAAAAATGAAGTTAATAGGAAACTGGAAAGTAGTTGTCCTTTGGAAATAAATGAATAAGATTTAGTGTCTACCACAAAAATAATAATAATAAGGATTTAGTGGACGACACGATAGCTTTAAAGAATCATAAAATGATAGTGGTGGGACCCACATTGTTTGAGAAGGCAAAACCATTGGATATGAGCATAATCCTAGCTGTGCTGACAATGCATAATAAATTCTAACTGTACAAGCGTGACACCCCTTCTTATGGCTAGGACAAATATACCACACCCAAAAAGTCCACTAAATTCTTTTAGACGAGGGTTATAAAAATTCATAACCTATAAACTTTTTCATTGTTTTATGAGTTTTAATTCTACAACTTCTCATATTTTTAATTTTTACATTTTTTTTCTTTTTTTAAAGTATCTAACCTGTGCTATAGCACAAGCAACATAATCTTATAGCATTAAAAATTCAAATGAAAAATTCTATAATGATAGCCTGATAGCGGGAGTGCTAATGCAACCAAAACCTAGATAGATGGATTTGGATAACACCGTATCTTTGATGCACACATGGAAACAAAATATATTGGCCATATTTTCACACAAGTTTTTATTATATCTAAAGAACAACTGTCGACTCTTATACAACCGATAATACAAAATAGTTTGCCAATTATATTATTTTTATAAAATTTTTCATTCGAATCGAAAAATAATAAGGCCAAAACTTGTATGGATATAATAATGTGATGTGTGAAAATATTAGTGGCAAAATTTATATTCATAAAAACGGGCATGATATTTCAGTGGGGCCTGATATTTGAGTGATGCAATAAAATGGCTATCGATTATATAAATCCGACAAGTCACTTTGTGATTGTATTATTAATTAGCTTTATATAAGTGACAAATTATTTCGTATTGTCGCTAAATTTATGAAATCGACAATTGTTGGGTTGAATTAGTAAAAAGTTAGGTTGAATATTAGTTCCCTAATAAACGAGTATATATTTTAGAAAAAATGGCCAAAACACCCAATAATATAGCTTTTCGAATCTATTTGGTCCACGAGATTTTCATTAAGGCTGAAATACTTTTTTTTAAAACTTTTTTAGTCTGTTTTGTCCTTTTTTAAATTTTTTCAAGTCTATTTAGTCAATTCCTTACTTTTTAGTATTCCTACTTTTCAGAGGGGTGTAAGTTATGAACTTTAAACTATACTAGTTTATTTTCTTTATTACATATCTTATGATAGAGAACCAAAATTAAATGAATATATATGCTATCACCAGTATATACTTAATGTAAATGGAATATGAAACAGAATTATTTTGCGTACAGGGTAGCTTTAGAATGGATGAACTTAAGTTCAATTTGTGTTAACAAGTACCTCTTAGTCCCTTTGGGATTGCAGTTAAAAAAAAATGGGTGGCTTTCCTGTGCATACAACTAGTTTTCCTTGCTTTATCAGGTGACGAACGGCTTAGTTTACAAGTGAGACTCTGCCAGATTTGAGTCTTGCTTTGTAGATTACCGATGATGTTCCGTTAATAGAAAACGGGGTGTCACACGGTCGGATTTGCGTCGGGAAAACTTTTTGTCACGGAGACTTTATCGACCAAGGCGGCAGCCATATACGATAAAACAATTTACCGGCCACTTTACCAGCGACCCTGCTAAAGCCCAATTTTCTTGTAGTGTCACCTACATCTTCCCTTTATGTGGTGTTCCTTTCAATAATTTCTCTCCTTTACGTGGAAAGTTTTTGGTATTTATCAATGTTGGGCATCAAAATCTTAGTGATCTTCTGTTGAAAATTGAGCGTATCAAGGTTAAATGGTCCCTACCGAAGCCTTCTCAATGTTCTCATACTTTTCTTATGAGCTGCATTTGTTGTGATATGCCAATTATACATTTTAGAAAAAAAAAAAAAAGTATAGAAGACAATTCCTTGAATTGTTGCTTGTATTGTACTTCGTGAATGATAAGAAGTCTCCTTTAAAGTCGTCTAGATCATCTCCATGTAGGAATATGTTTCTTCATAATCAGTTCTAAAAAATAATACAAGTTCATACAACAATTACTGTTTCAACAAATCTAACAAACTTATTAAGAAAATGAAAATGGTGGTGACACTTCTTAGTTCTTACAAATTAATATTCTGATATGTGGTTCGAAAAAAAAAAACTTAGCGTCTGCCATTTTAGACGGAGGAGTTTGTCGCTGGCACTTTGGCACGATCAATGTTTGCATTTTCATCAATAATTCTCTTCTGAAAAGACTCTGTTGCTGTGTCATATGAAGCATGGAGGCCTAAGAAGAAGTAATATACCAAGAGGAAAGCAGTCCAGATACCGAATCGTACAAATGACTTGGCATCGATTGATCCTAGAAGAAAGATATTAATTGCGATCGAAGCCGATGGTAGCCATGGAACCAATGGAACTCCCCACAGTTTTGGTTCCCTTGCTTGTGGAACAAACAGCCTGAGTCCTAGCGTCGCTAAGAACCATACTGGCGCCGTAATGGCATATGCAATCCACCCATGCTTGCTTGTAGCCCAGTAAATGGCCGTCGCAATTGATGACCCAAGTATAAGAGAGATGCACATGAGTAGTTTATTACGATTAGTCGACGAAGTTACACCACTCACGTAGTATCGACGTACCAGAAGTGCAACTGCTACAAGCATGAAAATGAAGAGAGTAGAGATGGAGACAAGGTCTGCGAGGATCCCAAGCTTGGTGAAGAAGGCAATGACAGCGGTAGCAACAAGCATAACGACAGTTGCATTGATGGGTGTACCAGTTTTCTTATTTACGTTTGCTAGCCAAGGTGGTACCATATGAGTACGAGCAATGTGGGTCAGATACCGAGCCTGACCTACCGCACCCACAAGTAAAACAGTAGTCATACCTTTCAATGCTCCGGCTGCTACAATATACTTAGCCCAATCCATTCCGACAGCCTGAAACGCGACCGAGAATGGAGCATCCGGATCGATCTGCTTGTATGGCTGCATTAAACAAAGAGTGACTGCTAGTAAGCAATAGGCTATTGTAGTTATCACCATGGACCCAACAAGTCCAATCGGGATATCACGACCGGGATTCTTCGTCTCCTCTGCCATTGTTGAAACTGCATCGAATCCAATATAAGCGAAGAACAATACAGCCGATGCCTTGAAGACTCCACGAGCACCGTAAGGAGCAAAATAATCGTAGTTCTTAGAATCAGACTTGACAAGGCCAGTGATGATTATAAAGACAATTACGACGACATGGATGACTGAGGCAATGTAGTTAAAACGCGAAGATCCTTTGGTGCTTAGGATTGTCAGTATGCAGACCACAACTATAACACCAACGGCAATTGGGTCGAGATGGCTGTAGTCTTCGCTGAGGTTGTGGACGATGATACGAAAATCCTCTGGTTTTTTGTTCAAAAGAGTGGCAAAGTATGATGTCCATGAACGAGCCACAGCTGCGCCTCCAACGACGTACTCGAGGAGAATGTTACCAGCCGCAATAAAGGCCATGAAGTCACCTAACTCCACCCTCAAGTAAGCAAATGAGCCACCTAAAACAAAGGAAAATATGACAAATCCAATGGTTGGAATTAAAGCAGACTTGAGCGCCACTACAAAATAGGGTGTTATTTGCGATTGATTTTGCAATGATTTCTAAAACTGTCACTAAAAAGTTCCATTTATTCGGACGGTATCTTAGTATCTGCCGGTAATGATCAACATTGGCGATGCTTTTATGTGTGCCACCATATTGTCAGCCTATGCTCACGGTTTATTGTGTCACTTTTTAGTGTTTTTTCCCTAAAATCAGGCTTTTGCCAGCGGTATCTATTTCCTCAACATGGTATTCTACCGATGAAATTTACTAATGGTTTGTTTGGATGGGGATTCCAAGGTAGGAATTCAGTGGGGACCAGGGATTCATGTTTTCCTGGTCTATTTGGCTGACAAGAATCTCTGGAAATAAGTTTCCAGGGAAACATGTTTTCCAGCAAATCCCTGTTTTGGAGTCCTACCTCCCCCTTTAGAATTTGCAGGAATTCTAAACTAAGGATTCACTAGGTATTCACCTAACTCAATGCAGATTACACCCATAAAATTAAAACAACAAAATAGAGATTTTCCTTGAATTTTAAATGGCAGCCAAACAAACCAAAGGATTCAAGCTTTCAAGGATTCATGAATCCATGGATTCTTTAATGGTTGCCAAACAAACCAAAGGATTCATGTTCCTAGGGATTCATATTTCTAAGGACTCATGTTTCCAAAGAGAAATATGAATTCTACTTCCAACACACTATAAATATTTTTCGTCCTCTATAAAAGTCTCGTATTTTGTAGTGGGGCCCTACATGGTATTCTACTAATGAACCATAGTTGAACAACGTATATCTTCAGGAAATTGTCAAAAACTCACTTTTATAGTTACCAAACACTATTTACTACATAAATTTTTATCTTTTATACAAAAACTCATATTTGAAAATTATATATCCATTTACTCACTTTTTTAATATCAAAATATCAAAAAACTCTATTTTGGTGCACTTTTAGTTCCAATAATACCCTTTTTGGTCTTTTTATGTCATTATAAAGATGTATAGGTTGAGGAGAGAGAAAGTTTATTATTTTTTTATTTTTAAACTTTAAATTATTATATCTCTTAAACTAAAAATCAAATTTTGACAATTTTATATATTTGAAAAGCATTCGTCAAGATCTTCGAGATAAGATCAGTCAACAATATTTATTTAATAAAAAAATCAATATTATTACGAGTTTTTTGTAAAAAATATTTTTTCAAGCAGTTTTTAATATTATATTTTGACAAAATTTATATATTTGGAAAGAACTAGTAGAGATCTTCACTTTTTATTTTGATACATAAAAACTCGAATTTGGATACAATTTAGTTAAAAACATTCTAAAATATAGTATTATGTTTACAAAATGCAAAAATATTATTGCACTTTTTTTTGTCAAAGTAGTAGTATGTTTATTTCTGCAAAAATATTCTTACACTTTTTGTTTTTTGTCAACGTAGTAGTATGCTTATTTGCGCAAGATTATTTTTGCACTTTTTTTTGTCAAGGTGATAGTATGTTTATTTGTACAAAAATATTTTTACATACAATTTTTAGTAATAGATTTTGACAAAATTCATATATTTAGAAAGCACTCGCCGAGATCTTCACTTCTTCTTTTGCTATTGCCTGATTTTGAAGTACGAAAACTTAAATTTGATCAAATTTAGAATAAAAAAAACTACTTAGAAACATAGTTTTATGCTATGTAAATTTTTTTTTTCAGAAAAAAGTATTGTTGATTGGCTTCATGTCAAAGATCTCAATGAATGCTTTCCAAATATATAAATTTTTTTAAAAATTGATTTACATTTTTAAAGTTAAAATATTCTTTATGTGAAAAATAAAATACAAAAGTAGTTAGTTAGAGGGCAGATATATCTTTACACGTTGTTTTAGAGTTTTTGGCTATTTTAAAATGTTTGTATAGGTTTTGGATCAAAAAATTATTAAAAAGCAGTTTTTGGTCATTCCCCCGTATATCTTTATATTAAGGCGTGATTGTTTTATCTTCTGTTTATTATGTTTCTTAGTAGGATATAACTACATTAAGTCTCAAGATCCTTAGAGCATCTCCAATGCAATCGTGAATGTGGTAAAAAATAGATGTCGCGTAGGAAAAATAGATCTTTTATTTTAAAAACATCCTTCTAATGCTAATATAATAAGTTGACATTGGTGGAATAGGAAGATATTGTGAAGCCCATTGTCTATTTCTAGATGATTGATTGACAATGTCTTTGCATCTTAATAAGAAAATCAAAATAAAATCTATTTTTCTTTCTTAAAAAAAAATAAAAACTTTAGATTTTCCTTTTTCTCTTCAACAAATCAGAATAAAATCCATTCTACTACGACATCAGTTTCCAAATTTATATTCACATTTGGACTTTTTTGGGCCAAAAGTCTATTTTTCATACGTGCCATCCACGTTTTACTAATTTCACACGCATTAAAGATGCTCTTAGGCATGTTCCTCTATGCTTAGTGATGTATTGTTGTTACAATGATTTTTCCAACAGTTTCAACATTCAAAGCCGACAGTTTTTATTATTATTAAGGTGGAATGACCAAAAACACATTTTTAATAATATTTTAACTTAAAATATACACAAACATTTCAAAATAGCCAAAAACACTAAAACAAGGTGTAAAGATATAACTGCCCTCTAACTAACTACTTTTTTTAATATTTTTTTTACAAAAAAATATTATAACTAAAAAAATACAAATCAATTTTTAAAAAAAATTTATATATTTGGAAAACATTCATTGATATCTTCGACATGAGACCAGTCAACAATACTTTTTCCTAAAACAAAAAAATGTACATAGCATAAAACTATAATTTTAACAATTTTTTTATCTAAATTAGATCAAAATTTAAATTTTCATACTTCAAAATCAGGCAATAGCAAAAGAAGAACGGAAGATTTAGACGAGTGTATTCTAAATATATGAATTTTGTCAAAATCTGTTACTAAAAATTGTATGTAAAAATATTTTTACATTTGGAAATATATTTTTGTACAAATAAACATACTACTACTTTGACAAAAAAGAAAATGCAAAAGTATTTTTGCATTTTGAAAAAAAAAACTACGTTTTAGAACTTTTTTTAACAAATTTGCATCTAAATTCGAATTTTTATGATTCGAAAATAAAAACCATCAAACTAAGAAGTGAAGATCTCGACTAGTTCTTTCCAAATATATAAATTTTGTCAAAATATGATATTAAAAATCTTTTCCAAAAATATTTTTGCAAAAAATTTGTAAAATTTTTATTTATCAAAAAAATATTGTTGACTGATCTCATCTTGAAGATCTCGAAGATCTCGACGAATGCTTTTCAAATATATAAATTTTGTCAAAATTTAATTTTTAGTTTTAAAAGATATAATAATTTAAAGTTGAAAAATAAAAAAAATAATAAACTTTCTCTCTCCTCCACTTATACACCTTTATAATGAAATAAAAAGAAAAAATAAAGATATAATTAGAACTAAAAGTGCACCAACATGAACTTTTTGGATATTTTGATATTAAGAAGTGAATAAATAGACACATAATTTTCAAATATGAGTTTTCGTACAAAAAATAAAAGTTTATGTGGTAAATGATATTTGGCAGCTATAAAAGTGGGTTTTGGACAATTTCTTTTCCTGTATTATTAAACCATTTTGACCTAAATCAGACCGATTTAAATTCTAAAAAAGTTTCCGATCAAAGTTGTCGCTCGATTATTTTCATAATAATAAATGCTCATGACTAATTAGGATCAGTTTCTTACCCGCGACAGGAATTTCAACAGCGAACTCAGTGTAGCAAAAGACTGAGAGCATAGCAGATATGCCAGAGACGACATAGGAGAGAACAACAGCAGGCCCAACTTCCTCTCTTGCCTCTAGACCTGTAAACACAAACACACCGGTTCCAATCACAGCTCCAATCCCAAACCAAATTAGGTCCCACCAATTTAGGGTTTTCTTCATCTCATGCTGGCTTCTATTCTTCACTTCATTCAACTCAGTTTCCTCCAGTGAACGAGTCAGGACTCGGTTCATGAATCGGGGACCTGTTTGAATCATTGCATTTACATAGTTTCCCCAGCTCTTGAACGATTCCTCCGGAAAGAAATCATCTTTACTGCATGAACATACTCTCCTCTTCACTACTACTGCTTCGCTATTAGCTCCCATTTTTCTTTTTTCCTTCTGATGACTTTTACAATTGTTTTAATAAATCTAAAAAAATAGAAAATTATAGTTATTAAAATGAAAAATTATAGTGATGATTCCCACATGTTAGAGACTATGCCTTGCTTGCTTGGCATCAAATGAATAATTGTAAATATTTACCGTCAAAATTTATGTTTATATGTGCTTTATTAGCTAGTGTGACTATGTAAGTGTAAACATATGAATTAATTTGCAATGGACTTATATGAATTTGATCTCCTTACCATATAAATCCTACTTATATAAAACCAGCACGTTATAAGACTTCTACCCCATCAAAATATTGGTTTAGAATTAAGGATATTTATGAATGACCCATAAGCATCATAACTTACGATGAGGTTAGAAGTTCTAGAATAATATGATTTTCGATAAGGATGATCTTAATGATGAATAGATAATATATCCTCGTCGAAAATCAGCCTTCCATGTGGATTCCATAGAAATCTCAGCTACACCTTGGCTGAATAAGCTTGGCTCCCAATCCTAACTCACATATATATAAATGCAAAATCAAGGGTAGATATAGAACATCATTGAAGTTCCAAAATCACAAAAATCCTTGCAATTCACGCATCCACAGCTGTTTTTTTAGTACACAGCATTTTCCACTTATTATTACTACAAAGAAAAGGAGGAAGCCAAAAACAAAAAAAAAAGTTCGTTGATGATCTTACGAGTTTAATTAAAAACTGATACAAAAATCTTCCAAGTTCTTAAAAGACTAAAGGGGGGAAAAAAAAAAACAAAAAGGAAATTAAAACACAATTTTTTTTCTTTCTTTGAGATCGATATTACGAGTACTTAAATTCCACCAAAAACTTGAATAAATATGTAGCAAAAATAAGATCGATATACCATTTGGTTGATCAATCGTAAGAGAGAAAAAGTGACTTCTTCAAAGACGTGTTTAATATACCCTATAAATTCAAAAAAGCCTCCAATGGAGAAGCAAGCTAGCTTGCTGTTTCTCTATCTGTTTATAATTTCGAGGACGAAAAGAAAACCGAACTTAAAATAACAAAACAGACCAATCCTCTCTCTCTCTCTGCGTCCGCAAAGCTACTAAATTACAAAAGAAGGATCTTTTAATGGAAACTGACATACAGATCCAATCATAATTGATGAATAAACCAAGTCAGAAAACCAAGTTCATTTTTGAGAAATGATACACCTACACCAAGCCATACACGTGCAATACACGGTGCTGACGTGACGGGCGAGGTGGCTGCCTCAGTTTTGTGCAGCCTGCTTCCATGTTATCGATGACGTGGCAGTAAACAAATTCAAAAAAATTAAGAAATTTCTTTTATTCTTTATTTGACGCGAAATCCCAAAAACTCTAAACTCAAAACAACTTTGTCACACCCCGATTTTCGGTACTCTAAATCCGACCCGATTTGTCGAGTCTGAAAACTAAGGCGTAATTAATGTAATAAAAGTGTAAGTAAAAATATCGAATAAAACTCATATACTTTACTTTTGAAAGACAATGAATTTAAAAACATTTTGTTAATGGTCTACTTTAGTCAACATTTGTTATCTTAAAGTAAGGTCCAAATCAACCAAGTCCAATTAAAGGTCAACTTAAGTCTCTAACTAAGTCAAAGTCAAGTCAAGTCAACCAATATTTAGGTCAACGCTCATTGACTCGTCAAAAATATTCCAAATCAAAGAAAAATAAAAATTTAATGTTTAAATACAATTTCTGTTTCAAATGTATACAGTTGAGTAAAATGGACGTATCTATTTAACCGTAAATCCGAATTTTATAAATAAATTTATTATAGAAACTAGATTCACAGATCTACAACTTAACCAGAAATGGCCATAGGCCAATTCCAAACATACGGGGCCCAAATATGCGTCCGAATTACTGCTACAAATTTGATAACACAAGCTATCTGCTTCTTAATCTGTATATCTTTGAATCCTTCACCCTTAACATAACCTGTGGGAGGAATTTAGATGTGAGTAAAACTCAGTAGGTGCAAACTATCCAAAAATACTAGCTTTGAAACATGCAAAAATTACCATATTAATGCATCAAAAAGAGATTTTTCTTTTTAAATAATTAACCATCATTTTAGGTCCATTACATCGGTTTCCACCGTCTCCTCAAGTCGGAACTCAACGGTATCTGCAGGTGTTATGTGGGTTTCCCATTACCGATACCATCTAGATTTGTTTTTAATCTAGATAACAAGTTATTATTAAACTTCTTTTAATTCATCTTTCTTATGAATAAAAACTCAACCCTTGCATTAAATAAATAAATGTAACCATGCAAGATAAATACATATCATATGTAATTTCATAACAAAAACATAAAATTAGATTTTGTTTATAGTAGGGATCCCACCTACCTTATTCGCTATCTCCAATTCAATGGTGTAGATCATTGAATTTCTATAACCTTGTTGATATATGTAATATGAACATTATGTAATTAAATAGGGTATAAAATGAAAAATAAAATGGAGACATGTTATAAAGAGAGAGAGATATATGAGAGAAAAATGGAGAAAGTAAGTATAAGTAGGAGATAGAAGGGAAGAAAGGGGAGATATTTGTGTTTTGAAGAAGGAAATAAGGGGGGAGAGGTTTATATAGGAAAATTTTGAGATTTTTTATTATTATTATTATTTTAATATTTAATTTTTTTAAAAAAAAAAAAAATTTTTTATTCCTTTTAGTGGGCTGCTACAGTATATGGCGGCTACTGTAGCAGCAGCCCACGTTTTATAATAATAAAATATTATTATTAATATTTTATTAATTAATTATTTAATTAATTATTTTTTTCTTTTTTTTAAAAAATAACTCTCTTAAAGTACATTATGAGTTTCTATGCATATTACCATGCATATGAGAAATTTATTTTTCAATTCAATACTCACCCAACTGGGCATACTTTCATACTAAGTTAATTATGTTGGTCAAGTGTGGAATATTCACACTATGGAATTTCTTGGGGTATTACATCATTACCCCCTAAAAAGAATTTCGTCCCAAAATTTTAATCCAACCAAAAGGTAAAACATACTTAAAATAACTTATATTTTATATGTATCTTAGATTTAATCTTGATTTGAATTTAGTTCATTTGGCGTTGTCGTTATAAATTTCTTCATTAAGTTTATGATGTGGTGAAAATTAAGATTGTTGGGGAATACATGATTTGGTGTGAATAATCACCCAGTGGCTAACCTCCTTCGTTGTTTCCACTCACCGACATAGTTGTTCTATCTTAGATGATCAGTCCAAACAGTGCCATCCTATGTGGTATGTGTCATATATACGGAGAACTAACTGCTTTTCATCATACTTCCATCGCCATCCTTTATCTCAAAATAATACAACGTATTCACCGTATGTAAAAACATTGTGTTTTTAAATATTCTTGCAAAATGTTGCGTACGAAAAATTGTCTTCGTATTCTTGTCCTCGATATCTGTCTAACGGTTTCGATAATTAAATTTTAATTGAAGCATATAAACTTCATGTTTACTTCCTCGAAAAATAACTCTAATTTTTCTACTAACTTGAAACAGTATAATATTATTCGATATGATGTCAACTTATCCACTTTTAAGATTACATTATATCTAACCATCTCAAATGAGATCAAACTAACAATTGGTTCATGATTAATAATCAAATCACACAATCTTATTGATTCAATAAGGTCAACCGACTTTCTTCAAGAAGTCAAAACTCATAGTACAACTCAAAATTTCTAAGCATTAACACGGACTGCATCAAGAAATGCCAGTGCATAATTATATCATTGTAATCATGCCAACTTTAAGTTTAGTTGATTAATAAGTCAAAAGTGTGTTCAACAGTAAAGTATTTCTTAATGTAACTTCGAATGAATTTATTCTCAAAATATTTATTTAAAGTCTGAACACGTTCGAATATTGATGTATTCAGATTCGTCATCTTTCACAAATATTGTAAAACTCATTTACTTATTGTTTCACATCATTTTCTACTAACTTCTTTAAATTAGAATGGTTCTAAGTGATATTTCACACTTCGATTTTCGGACCTAGAAAATCTAGCTCGAAGTGTAGTACAACTGTAAGTTCAAACATTCAGTAAAACTATTTGTTTCACTTTTGAAATAATTTTCGGAGTTAATTGTGCACAGTTGACAACAATCACTGTAATTACCTAACCGTTACTCAAAATGGTACAATTGAACCCATTTTGAAAACTAGATTTCAATATCTACAATTTTTCTATGAAATAGGTTGAAGCTAATTTTGACCATAAGGTATTCAAAATAGGTCATAAGTATACTGACCGTCTTGTATACCAAAATTCGTATACACCAAAATTTCAAAATTTAATTTTAAATTTTACTTCGATTAATCTGTTTATTAGAATCAGGTGAAACTAAGCCAAAACTTTTATGTTTATAACTTGTTTATCTTCAGATAATAAAAAAAAATACTTTTATTTTACAATATTTAAAGTAAAATATCATTTTCCTTGGACTATGTGCATACTATCAAGAATACATCAGTCAAACTAAAATTATTTTATTTTCAAATTTAGAACTCTAAGTTCTACAAGGTCAGGCTCATATGAAACTAGATTCATAAGGCTAAGTTTTTTTTTGACTAAAGGCCAAATTCGTACAAATACATTCAAAAATTGATTGAAACAGAGACACTATGCAGTACCTGTAAATCTGCAACAATGATGGATTAACTTTGAAAAATCATTTTTGTAGATCAAATACTCAGCAAAACTCTGATAGTTTTTCATGAAATATACATGTGAATTATTATTTCAGATAATCTAAACGAATTGAAATGTGATTTAAACTTATCACAATAAAATTCAAATATTGGATATATATCGAATAAAAAACTCTTTTTTTTAAGTATAATACTGTCTGCATAGAAAATGCATTACTTCCACTGATTTGTGCTTAAATCCTTTACCTTAACTGATATTAAGGTAATTCTACGTCCACATAGACATATGGTTATAAAATATTGTAGAAAATATTTTAGGAGAGAAGAAAACCAAATTCAAGGAAAGAGAAATGATTTTGAAGTAATTTTAAAACTAAATGAATGAGTATTTATAGATTTTCTTCCACTATTACTGTAGCATTGAAGTAGATGAAATACTGTGGATATTATATTTGAAATAGTAATCAGGTTAATTAAAACATATATATACTATAGAGACTGTAGCGACTATAGGATAACACGTGTAACTCACATTTTTTTATAGCAAAAAAATAGATACTGTTCAAAAATATGTTTGATATTAGTACTTACAACATGAAAATAGTTTATTTATTTTTAAATTTCATTCATTTTATACAATGTATATCTACTACATTAATTTTGTATACGATATGATACAACGTATGCAATACTGTTCATATAAGATACTATTTCATTTGTATTATTATTTATTACATAAAATACTTGATTTACTTCATTTTGTAAATCTAGTTTTACGTAGTATAATTTGGTATTTTATACACCACTATTTGTTCGCGTTTATGTTACTATTCAAATATATATTACTATATATATTTTACTATTCAAAAATTATTTTTCTTGCATTATTTGCAAATCTAAGTCATGTAGAATAAATCAATATTTTAGTATTCACATATACGTATTATTTCACGCGTACATACTATTTAAGTGGATAATCACTATTTACATGTACCATACTATTCACAAAATATTATTCACCAAATCATATAGCATGATTCGTATACAAGTTGTATAATAGACTATTCATCAAATTCTCATCATAAAACTTAATTTATGTATTATTGGTCAAGCTCGCTATTCACCTGACACTATTCACGTGTACCATATTATTCACGTATACGACATTATTCACAACTATGTTGCACTATTTATCAAATATTCTTTATAGAATATAATTCACATATTATTGTCATTTGATATTATTCATCGAATACTTTTCATGTATAAGATATTATTCATGTATACAAGGTACTATTCACATATATATACGCCGTCATTATTCATACATGCATGTATTTCAACGTTATTAAACATGTATAAATTTAGACATCAACTTGACTATCCGATCAAGTGTGCTCTCTTATATGTTTTTTATAATCATGTAAATAGATCAACTTGCTTCACACACAAATTCTACAGGAAACAAACAATTCCTACAGAGGTCTTACTAGCAGTAAATCTTAATTAATAACTATATACAACCAACCGTATTATAATAAGATTTTTAGTTATTATCCCACCCCAAACAACACAGGGTTTATCCTACTTATTTTGGTTCTAAGCTGAACACACTCTAACTCCATCCTATAAACGAGGAAGGAAAAGAAAAGAAATTTTATATGATTTATTTATACGAGAAAACAAAACATAAATAATTTTGTTATGAAAGAAAAGTTTACAATATATAATGAAAGTTTAGAACTCACAAGCCCAAGAAATCAGGAACTTGTGCTCTGATACCAAGCTGCCACACCCCGATTTTCGGTACTCTAAATCCGACTCGATTCGTCGAGTCCGAAAACTAAGGCGTGATTAATGTAATAAAAGTGTAAGTAAAAATATCGAATAAAACTCATATACTTTACTTTTGAAAGACAATGAATTTAAAAACATTTTGTTAATGGACTGCTTTAGTCAACATTTGTTATCTTAAAGTAAGGTCCAAGTCAACTAAGTCCAATTAAAGGTCAACTTAAGTCTCTAACTAAGTCAAAGTCAAGTCAAGTCAACCAATATTTAGGTCAACGCTAATTGACTCGTCAAAAACATTCCAAATCAAAGAAAAATAAAAATTTAACGTTTGAATACAATTTCTATTTCAACTGCACACAGTTGAGTAAAATGGACGTATCTATTTAACCGTAAATCCGAATTTTATAAATAAATTCATTATAGAAACTAGATTCACAGATTTACAACTTAACCAAAAATGGCCAGAGGCCAATTCCGATCATACGGGACCCAAATATGCGTCCGAAGTACTGATATGGACGTGTAAAAACTAAAAAAATATAATTTCAGCTTTTTAACAATATTCGTAAAATCAAAAACTTTGAACAGAAATTATTCTCCAACTCGAAATTAGAAATACATAGTATAATACCTTTTTGAAAAGGAAAAAATCGAGATCTATAATTTTATCAGAAAGACTCGGCTCAATTTTGACCGGAACATGTCCAAAAATACTGTTTTGTAAATCTAACAGTATGAATTACGGGAATTATACAATTTCGTATAAAATCTAATTAATTTAATTATTCATTACGATAATTAAATGTAAATTAATACATAAATTATACAATTTAAAACTTAACATCTAAGTTTATAAAAATATTAAAACAATAAGAATTAATACAAATAACCCTTATCCCAAGTAATAGAATAGTAGTTTAATTTATTAGCTATATTTATACAAATTTGATAACACAAGCTATCTGCTTCTTTATCTGTATATCTTTGAATCCTTCACCCTAAACGTAACCTGTGGGGGGAATTTAGAGGTGAGTAAAACTCAGTAGGTGCAAACTATCCAAAAATACTAGCTTTGAAACATGTAAAAATCACCATATTAATGCATCAAAAATAGATTTTTCTTTTTAAATAATTAACCATCATTTTAGGTCCATTACATCAGTTTCCATCGTCTCCTCGACACTCAACGGTACCTGCAGGTGTTATAGGGGTCTCCCATTACCGATACCATCTAGATTTGTTTTTAATCTAGATAACAAGTTATTATTAAACTTCTTTTAATTCATTTTTCTTATGAATAAAAACTCAACCCTTCCATTAAACAAATAAATGTAACCATGCAAGATAAATACATTTCATATGCAATTTCATAACAAAAACATAAAATTAGATTTTGTTTATAGTAGGGATCCCACCTACCTTATTCGCTATATCCAAATCCAATGGTGTAGATCATTGAATTTCCATAACCTTGTTGATATATGAAATATGAACATTATGTAATTAAATAGGGTATAAAATGAAAAATAAAATGGAGACATGTTATAAAGAGAAAGAGATATATGAGAGAAAAGTAGAGAAAGTAAGTATAAGTGGGAGATAGAAGGGAAGAAAGGGGAGATATTTGTGTTTTAAAGAAGGAAATAAGGGGGGTTTATATAGGAAAATTTTGAGATTTTATTATTATTATTAATATTTTAATATTTAATTTTTTAATATAAAAAATATTTTTTTATTCATTTTAGTGGGCTGCTACAGTATATGGCGGCTACTGTAGCAGCAGCCCACGTTTTATAATAATAAAATATTATTATTAATATTTAATTAACTAATTTTTTTTAGAGATAACTCTCTTAATGTACATTATGAGTTTCTATGCATATTACCATGCATATGAGAAATTTATTTTTCAAATCAATACTCACCCAACTGGGCATACTTTCATACTAAGTTAATTATGTTGGTCAAGTGTGGAATATTCACATTATAGAATTTCTTGGGGTATTACAAACTTTCTCTTCCTCATTTGAGAAGAGAGGGGCACGACAGAAACCCTCCTCGCCATATCTTGCCGGCATCTCGTCGTCTCTCGCCTGCAGAACCACCAAAACTCTCTGGCGCATCTGAAACTCCCTTATTTGGACCATCAACACTACCACTTTCAGGTACAAAATCACTTTTCCTCTCTGTAAAACTGTAATATCAAATAATTTCATAGATCTCTTCCCTTCTTCATTTTTTCTTTCCTGTGAGCAGCTGCAGAAACCCTAGAGACGTACTCCCACGGCTTAGTGTACAGCTCGCCGGCGATTTATTCTCTTCCTCGTTTTATTTCTCTAGTAAGTTTCCCTCTCGTTCTCTCAACTATTTCATTTTTTTCTTGTTGTAAACAAGATTTTCTGAGGGATTATTTATTATTTTTCTTCTTTTTTTTTATTGGGGAAGATTTTAGTTTCATTTCAGAGAAATTAGACCAAGACTAGATGAAACCCTAGATCGAAGTAAAATCAGTAAGAAATGATGAAAAATTATGAACCCACCTTCAAATTCTTATTTTCCTGAAACTGTTAGGCCACAAAAGCTTATGCTTACGTATGTTGTTTACTTCTTTGAAACTATGAGTTGCATTTTTTCAGAGGAAATCTCATATATGTACAGATTAGAGATTATCACCTGTTAAGATATTCCAAATTCTATCTTTTGTGCTTCCCTTCTTTGATCCTATTTTTCATTTTCTTAAATGTTAGAGAGAACTATAAAGAAAAAGAGGTGAGCAAATTTTTTTTTTTGGGTAGGAAAAGAGCTGAGCATTTCGTTAATATGCAATCTACAGTTTTCTTCTCATTTTCTCTCAATGGTTATTATATTCCATGAAATGCCTCAAAAAAGGAATGTGCCACTGTATTAAAGTCATTCATCAGAATTTTTTTTTGGTTCAGGGTTCCACTCTTTGAAATTGAATAAAATTATGCGTGCCCAGATCTTTAAAGCAGGATATTCTGCCTATGTTAATGTGTAATTTTATTGTGCTGGATGGATGGTTTGGACCTTGCTTTTATGTTTTCATAAAAGATTAACACAATTTCAGTGACGAATGAACATACTTGTTAAAGGGATTTTGTCATGCTGTAAGCTTATTTCTCCTTTTTTGTTTGTTTGATAGAGAGTATGCCAAGCAAAAATGGAAAGTTTTTTGAAAAGTTTTGAATTTGTTTTCTGCCACTTCATTGATGACATGGCAAAAGGCTACACAAAACTGAGGCAGCTACCTCGCCCACCACGTCAACGCCGTGTATGGCTTGGTGTAGGTGTATCATTTATCTTCATTTTTATTGTTTTGTTCTATTTTTAAATCTTAAAGATGATAACCAATTTTACGTGCTTGTCTTAAGTACCAATCAAATCCCTTTTGTAGACACCAATTTTCGCCCCCGGACACTAAACATCTGAAATTCGGTGTGAACTGCGACATCCAGCCTCAACCACCTCTAATTCAGCCCAATCAATCATTGCACCAACTCAATTTTGCCCAATTCGGCCTAAATCAGACCTAATTGAACAAATCGGGTAAAAACCCCCAAAATTTGGACCCGGATTGACTTTAATTGGACCACATCAGGGTTCGTTGACCCTTGACTCAACTCAATTGCATCCCCTATTAACCTAATTTAACTTCATTAAGTTCAACTTGGCTCAAATTTGAGCCTAATTGAAGGATTGAGTGAAAACTCCCAAAATTGTCCTTAATTTGGCCTTAATTTAACCACATTAGGGTTCTCCAGGCTTGATTAAAACTTAATTAGTCCTTAGTTGATATTCAAGATTAAAAAATTTCAAAAATTTGATAGAAATTGGACTTAATTTGGGTTTAAAATAAAAAATCGGAACCAAAATCGGAGTTGGAATGAACCCGGAACCATTTTGCTAAGGAAGGAGAACCGTTGGAATATGAATATTCCAACGGCTCTCTATGGGCCATTTTGTCCAGACCGTTAGATCAGGAGAGATCTGACGGCTAGCAGAAAATGGCCCTCCATTAGTCGTTTTGCTGCCAGCCGTTGGATTTGAGCAGATTTTAACGGCCAAGATTAAAAGCGACCTATAAACCCCTATTTTTACCCTTTTTCCATCCAATTTTTTTTGATGTCTCTCATCCACTCTCACCCCTTAACCCCAATCTTGTTTTCACCCCACCAACCCCTTTTTTTTCCTATAAATAGAGGGGATCTCTAGCATTTGAAAGGCATTGAATAGATCTCAAGTAAGTGGGCATTCAATAGATCTCAAGTAAGAGAGCATTCAATACATCTCAAGAGAGAGCATTTCATAGTTTTCATAGGAGAAGTATTCAATAGATTAGATTAGATGCATTTAATAGATCTCAAGTAAGAGGCATTCAATAGATCTCAAGTAAGAGAGCATTCAATACATCTCAAGGGAGAGCATGAATAGTTTTCATGGGAGAAGCATTCAATAGATTAGATTAGATGCATTCAATAGCTAGCTTTGAGTTTGAACTTGAATGAGATTCAAGTAAAAAAGGAGAGAAGTAGATCTTGTGTAAGAATGTTGGTGAGTATTTGTCCATTTTGAGTGAAAATTTATTTTCATTTAGGTGGTAGAGATTAGGTGATTACAAATCTATTTTCATTAAATCTTGGCCTTACATTTCACCTTACCCTTAATCCATCATCATCTACACCACACACCTCACTTAATCCCACTAATCTTGTTCCAACATCATCAAATCTCACTCATGATGGGAAGAACTCAAATTAATTGAGCTTTCTTTCTATTTTGAGTTTGCTTTAAAGAGAGAGAGAGAGAGAGAGTTAGTAGTAAATCACTTTACTTTTCAAAAGAAAACTCATTTATTTATTTATTCATCATCAACAAAAAATCATGGCTTGACGGAGGCTTGATCAAATGAGTTTTTTTCACTATCTCATTGGTGGATCTTAAGCAAAATAGGTAAGTGATCATCACCCCCTTTTTACTTGTTGTAGAGATTCCTTTTTAAGTGTTGTATGATGTGGCTAAAAAAGGAAAGTGAATAAATGTTGTCATTTCATGAATCTCATCTTATTGTTTTGTTTTGATGTACTAGGTAGTTACACTTCCTAGAATAAATACAACATTGCTAATGATCTTTATCATTATTTTTCAACATATATGAATCTTTGAGTATTATTTTTGGATAAGTGCTAGTTTAGGTAATGTTCATATATCATGAAATAAAAAGTGGTTTGTTTAGCCTCTTAAATAATATTTCATCATGAAATGATGCCTTGTTTCACATGAATTTCATGTTTAGTGTCAAAAATGACATGTTTAGTAAGAATATCAACTATTTAACTATGTTATCTAGCATTTGGGTGTATGGGGTTGATTTTCAAGTCACTACACCATAAAAAGAGGCTAAAAACGTGCTGAAAACTTTTCATACAAGCATAAAATGGAAAATGTAAAATGTATTCTTGTAGATCATGAAAAAATACACAAAATGGGCTCAAGAATGACTCAAAAAGGTTGTGAAATGAAGAAGTTATGATAGTTTGAACATATAACTTAAATGTGTTCGATGAAATGCCTAAGTGAATATTTGATGTGTAGAAATGCTTATTTTGCTAATTTCACATAATACTTTGTTTTGTTGGTTTAAATTAAAGCATATCAACCTTAGTTTTAGGTGAAACCCTAGGGTTTACATTAGAAACTTTTCACTTTTGATGGTGTGCCTTAGAAATCAACTAATAATAAGAATAAAACTTTAAATAAGCTTTAAGGGCTTGGTAAGCCCATCTTCAAGCAAGCCCACTCTACATTTTTGTTGAGTGTTGGGCTTGTTTTATGAGTTTTAAACTCACATCTTGGAATTGGGCTTCATAAACCCATTATCTTGTGTGGGCCTAGCAAAACACGTCTTGGCTTAGGCCCACCTTTCTCTTTTGGGCTCGAATACCGTAATTCAAAACCCTAACCAATCAAATAAAATTGAACTAGGTATCTCTCTCTTAGATTAGTTAATCTAAGTTAGGCTCTTTAGTTTAAGAAATGCATTAGAAATTAGGGTTGTGTCTTAATTTCGGGATTAGGCTAGGAATTTACCTAAACTCGTCGAAATGTGACCACCATAGACTGGCATTCTTAAGTGTGGCGTGCCTACGCCACATCGATGGTCTTGCAAACTCGATTAGTTGGGTTTAATTCTTAGACTAACCCCACCTTTGCAATCATCAAGTTTTTTAAAAAATAAAGAAAAGAAACAATATTTTCTACTAATCAAATCATTTTGAATTAGATTTTGGATCATGCTTAACGCTAGGGATTAAAAATCCTAGTTAGGACTCTAGATCTTCCTTAAAGCATATCACATAATCATCGTTTCGCATTAGATTTTTGATCATGCTTAACGCTAGGGATTAGAAATCCTAGTTAGGATTCTAGATCTTCCCTAAAGCATATCATTATAATCATCATTTTGCATTAGATTTTGGATCATGCTTAACGCTAGGGATTAGAAATCCTAGTTAGGATTCTAGAACTTCCTTAAATCATATCATCATCATTTGCATTGATCATGCTTAAAGCTAGGGATTAGAAATCCTAGTTAGAATTCTAGATCTTCCCTAAAGCATGTCACTTAGTCGAAGCATTTGCATCTGAGATTTGGATCATGTTTAACACTAGGGATTAGAAATTCTAGTTAGGACTTCTAGATCTTCCCTAAGATATGTCATTCATTTTTCAAAAGAAAAAGCCCCTCGTTCCCGCGTGTATCCCAGTTTACACGTGTCTCCGAGGAAATCCTAGTTGGGTCGCGAGCATAACTGATTTGCGCGTGTCATCATTTTTCAAAATAAAAATATTCGTATACCATTAGTGCGTACATGTGGTTTTCCAGTTTAGCCACGTGTATTTCGAGCACGTATGTGGGCCCCAGTATTCCCATATATAACTCATGGTCACGTGTATTCCACCTCATGTGTGAATGGCTTTTGTCCCCTTACACTTCGTTGCAGGACTAGTCTGTTGTGCATCACAGTTTGCACAGTCGTGATGAATCCCCTTATTTTCTCGTTGGCCGTGAGGAGAAGTTCGCGGCCAATATTTCTTGTTTGTAAATAGACGAAAGTCTGTTTACAATCCTATGACGCATAGATTTGAGCTTACATGTCGGAGTGCTTTTTCTTTTTGCCCCAAAACCTCAATTGCATGAAACATATACTAGAGGGGCTTGAACTTACTTTTCTTGTACACACTCTTTCTTAGTGTAATGGAATAATTTTTAATCATGAAATTCTACCCAAACACCTTTAATTGTGAAGTAGAGACCGATCTCACGATCGGGCGGCTGTTGGGGGCCTAACACCTTCCTGACCCATACCAGGATTCTCTTACCAAGAATCTTTCTACGCAGACTAGGCTAGTCGGAAGATCGCCAAGTTTTCTGCTAAAACAAAATGATTTTTCGAAATTGGGGCTTGATTCCCAGATTAATCAGGTGGCGACTCTATAAGCACATTAGACGATTCTACCCCCAGTTAGGAATACGAGAAATCGTTTCTCTTCGATCGTTCGCGGTCGAAAGGAAAAGTATTTTCGCGGATCCTAAAGCTAGCGACTCCGCTAGGGATAGCAGGAATCTAACTCGAAAAACAACTAAGGCTATTTACTTAGAATATTATGATTACACACTTCTCGGGTTAACACACACACTGCATGCACCCATTCATTTTTGTATTTGCATCTCGTTACTCTCTCTTAATCCTATCAGAACTAGTGAAACCCATGACTGAGTAGATACTGTCTCGACCAAGCGATCGTATGGGAATAACGATCGAAAAGCATAACCTTAGCACGTACCAAAGACCAGCTTCATGCTGCGAGGTATATCGCTAAGTGCCCTAACCACCCAACTAGAGTCTAGTTGAGCCTTAAACATGCATTCATGTAGCCGTGATATATTATATCCTTAGGATAACCCAGATGAATGCATACATGCTCCACAAATCCTGAGGCATGACTCATGTAGGACCTTCTTGTGGTTCTGACAAAGTTCTTTTGTCCAAAATAGGTTCTAGGTGCCTAGAGCGGTAGCCACGGGAAAATGCGCAAAAAGAGTTTGGGTTAGACAGTCAAGAAGGCTGGAATAGGTTGAAAGTTCATCGAGCACAGGGTCAGAATTCAGTGTTAGTGTGCATAGTGAAAACATGCCAGATCAAATAGATGATGGTGGTAGCATGACAGAAATGGAAAGAATGCTCAAAGTATGTTTAGAGAAGATCCTGAAAGAAGACCTAGGGCTGACTATCGAGAGGATAGTGTCTGAAAAAGTGGCCTCCAACAATCAACATCAAGAGAACACGCCTACTCCTTTGGGTCACACCGAAAAGGCACAAAGCTCGGCTACAAATATGAGAACCCGGGAGGCTGCTTGTTCGCACTATCAAGATCCTGGAAAAAAATACCTAATACATGACTTTACCGACATTCCTCTGAAACCCCCAGTCAAAAAGGCACCTTCTCAATAATGTTTGTCAGATGACGAAGAAGAGCTACGAGAAGAATGGCATGCGAGACAGAAGGATAAGGCAATTCCTACCCAGCGAGAAATGGTTGATGTCCAACAGAGGTTGAATGCCCAAATGAAGAACTCCCACCCAGATTCAAGTACCTAAAAGTGAAGTAGTATGATGGGACTGGATCAGCCAAAGCCCACATAATCATGTACATGGGAAACATGAGGCCATTACACGTAAGTGACAGCATGATGGTCCATCTCTTCCAAAGGAGTTTGGGGAGACGCTTTAGAATGGATAATCGAATTCGACCAATCCAAGTACCAAACATGGGTCTAGTTAGGGGATGCATTCATAAAGCACTTCACAT
Organism: Macleaya cordata; assembly: GCA_002174775.1. Classification (NCBI taxonomy): domain Eukaryota; kingdom Viridiplantae; phylum Streptophyta; class Magnoliopsida; order Ranunculales; family Papaveraceae; genus Macleaya; species Macleaya cordata. The sequence continues at coordinate 41,045 of MVGT01002320.1, forward strand.
ATGGGACATATAGTAGAGTTACCGGAAGACAGTTGGAAGCTCTGCAGCAACAGACTGACGAGTTATTGACCGATTTTATGGCAAAATGGAGAATGAAAGTTAGAAGCATGATTGAATGCCCTTCTGAGGGAGAGCAAATGTCCATTCTCAGAAAAAGTTTGAGTCCAAAATATCAAGCTGCTTTGAGTGTGGTTACACCGAAGAGAATTGAGAAATTCATCGAAGCTGCTACAAATGTAGAAGATTCAATGAAGAATGGGTATATGCCAACAACGACTGCAGCCGTAGCTGACTCTAAGGGAAAGAAGAATGGGAAAGAACACGTCAACCATGCCTCCTTTCACAACTCTCACAAGAAGCAACATGTCACAGCACAAATCTCCCAAGAGCAAAGGCCATTTCAGATCGCAGCATAAGGTAACCAGTAGGCACAAGGGAATCAACAAGCTCAGGGGAACCATCTTGCTCAAGCCACCCGACAGAATCAAGGGGCTTCCAGACGGGGAAAATGCATAGAATTTTCAAAATTAACCAAACCACATGAGTGCGCTTTTTCCCAGATTAGTAGATGCAGGTTTGGTGACTCTTATAAGGCCAAAGCCAGTGTCAAATCCACCACCTTACTGGCACAATCCAAATGAACACTGTCAATTCCACCAATCACCTGGTCATCTTACAGACAACTGTCCGGCCCTTCGTCATGAAATCCAAGATTCACTAGAACAGGGAGTAATCACCATAGCTAGAGTCCAAATACTAGTGGAACTAAATGTCCACACAAATGCCCTACCAGTCCATGACTCAGAAGGGCAGCAGATAGTAAACTACATTGAGACCGAGGAATCAAAGAATCCAATTAGCCGGGTTAGAAAGGAGAAATCTATAGAGGTTGTAACGGTCCAAGCTACATTTCAGGAGAAGGTCAGCAATGACTCAGCTGAAACATCTCGCCAAACTCCAATCACTTTTCAGGATTTAATAGCTAGAGGCAAGAAGCGGTTGGAGAAGCAGTGGCCGATCCAAACTAAAGAGATGGCTCAAAGCATAGAAAAAGGGCAAACTAGTGAAGTCATGAGGGTAGAGGAAGAGAAGAAAGATCCCTTATTCACGATAGTGAAACCCCCGCCAAGGAGGTTACCTATAGTAATGGAGGATCTACTTCAAACCTCTCATTAACTTACAGGAATGCATCAATCCCAAATCGCAGGATCACTTGTGGCAAGACCCCTTGAAGATTGATGAAGACTGTCAAAAAGTACAACACCAGACACGAGCAGGTAAAACATTCAAACCAGCACAATTGAGGTCAAACAACCCAGCGGCTGCGGTCTGAGCTCCTCTATTTCAAATCCCACAACAAAGACCAAGGGAATAGAAAGAAGAAGATGAATTGGGCGTTGAGCAGATGAAATGAACAAAAGCGAACGTCTCGGTGTGGGGACTACTCGAGGCATCAACTAAACACCAAAATGCGGTACTTGAAGCGTTGAACTCAATACAAGTTTCTATGCCAATCACACCTAATGAATTAGTAGCAACGATGGCCCATGTCTGCAGCATTCAAACCATATCATTTTCTGATGAAGACATCCCAGAAGAAGGGGCAAGACACATTCGAGCCTTGAACATCACCGTAGGCTAGAACCACTTGGTGGTGCCGCTAGTCCTTATCGACAATAGTTTGGGGGTAAATATATGTACCTTGCAAATGGCAAAGCTTATAGGTTTAACTGGTTCAGATATGGCCTTCAATGACGGGATGGTAAGGACGGTAAAAGGATTTGACAACGGTCGAAAATCTGTCATAGGAGAATTCACTACCTCAATACTAACAAGATGGGTACATACAGCGGTACATTTCTTGGTGATGGATATTGATGCAAATTTCAACATGTTACTAGTGAAAGTCTAAATTCGCCCTACGGTTAATGAATTTAACCGTATGTCAATGTGACTATGGTTAAGGATCACACTATCACCTAATTAAAAAATTACTGAGGTGATAAGAGTACAACAAAAATCTCTAACAAGAGTATTGACTTATTCGATTCTTAATATGCGGAATTAAGAACAAGAATCGAATATTTCAATCTCA
>MVGT01002771.1:21162-45939 GCA_002174775.1 Macleaya cordata
TGCTCGTGCCATTGGCGTGCCGTGCCGTGCTCGTGCTAGTGGACCGTGTGGCTTGGCACGGCACGGTACGGTTACCTTAGTCGTGCCGGCACGGTTACCTTAGTCGTGCTGGCACGGCACGATTAGGCCTCGTGACGTGCCGTACTGTGCCTATTTTTAAGCGTGTCATGCCATGTCGGCAAGGCACATTTAACACCTCTAGTCCCTAGTTTAATGATTTGAAGACATGTATCAATCAAAATGATCTTGTGGATTAAATCAAAAGTTTTGAGTGAATAAATATTATTCCTTAATAAATTATTTATATGTACATATTATACTATAATGACCATAACTCCTAGATCATAAGTCCGAATATCACCCACCATACCATTCTAAAAACTAGATTCAAAGAGCTACAACTTCATCCCCAAGGCCAATTTGGATAATAAGATGTCTAAAAATGAGTTTAAAGTATACTGATGAACATATATACGAAAATATAAATAATAACCTATAAAATATTGAGTTGTCTTAACCCAAAACAAGTAAAAGTGGGGCTTAGCCCATTTAACCCATAGTTTCATTGCCAAGTCCATTACCTGAATTATTGGATTAGCTTATCTAACCCATACATAAATATGTATGTATAGATTTTATTACAAAAGATGACTGCACAAAAGATAATTCAATTTAAGATAAATTCATAATATTAGTTCTCGGGCTAGACCCAAGGCGAATTTGGACTCAAAAATTTAGGGTATTACATTCTACCTCCCTTAAAAGAATTTCGTCCTCGAAATTTATTTTAAGCAACATCTATAAATGACTGCTAGTAACCTGCCTACTCGTTAATTTCACATTGTTATGTCAAAACTAGGTAGTTACATATTTATTATTATTTTTTATCTGTGATTAATCAACTATTCAAATCACTGATACTAAGCAGTAATACGATATTTCCATATTACTTGGGTTATCTTTCTCTCCCTTTTTTTATTATTATCATCAGTGAGAAAATTTATCATGTTACACTTCTTCAATATAACATATCATGATTTTTTTTTGGTTCGGTAACCACTTTCGATTTTTGATCCTTGGTTCAGTAACCACTTCCGATTTTGATCCTTGGTTCGGCAACCACTTCCGATTTTGATCATTGGTTCGGCAACCACTTATAATTTTGATCCTTAGTTCGGCAACCACAACTATTGATAGTGGGATATCAATCCCTCTGGGAAAATCACAGTCCCGATCAGTCCGATTTTGATCCCTGGTTCGGCAACCACTTCCGATTTTAATCCTTAGTTCGGCAACCACAACTATCGATATCAGATATCAATCCTTCTGAAAAAATCACAGTCCCAATCAGTCCGATTTTGATCCTTGGTTCGGTAACCACTTCTTTATTGTGTATAACATAAATAAGTGCATTAACTATGTGTCAGTATCAATTAATGTTTAGTAAATTCTACTAAACTTCTATTGCACACTAATTCCTTAATGTTAATGCATCTGAGCAACAGACAAGATATATGTACGACACACAAAAATTTTATCTAGCCATTAAGTAATTAGCAAAATTTATAAAGCAAATTAGGCCAAAGTAGTACCCATTACCCACATACAGACCCATGTAAGACCTAATCCCTAAGCTCTGATACCGATTTGTAACACCCCAAATTCTGAATCACGGGTAAATCTCGAATTCAAGATTCAAAATTCGTGTGTTAACTCATCATAAAAGAAAACCAGTCTACATATATATATATATCTTTCTTTATAAGTGACGTAAATGTAGAACATATCATGATGAATTGAGTAAGACATGCACAAAAGTTTAACTTTACTATGATGGTTAAAACGTTATGCATAAAAAAAATAATTTACTTCATGGTTCAATACCAGATATTTAACCACAATGTTCTAATTCACGTAAATATCCTTGAAATGCATCTTGTAATCTAATAATTATACATTTGTGGACTCCTACCCATTTTTCTTAAGGCAATAGTGGAGGGTACCTGCAAAACAAAAGAAAACACTCCGACGCCCAAGTTAGTATTGTACCATTTATAGGAAAAATAAATAGTATACCTTTAGCTCATGAATGGTCCAATGTTTATAGTTTGAGAATATTTTATGCTGAACCGTCATTACGGCTGCCTACGTACCCTTTAGGGATCAAGCATTACGTAGTTCATAACTTTAAACAAAATACTTTCAGCTAGGTCTCTATTACAGTTCAGCAACTTTGAATAAATTAAAACTATAGTAAATAAACTTAAAAAATTATCAAATTTTAACATAAACAAGATATATTTGTCTAGTTTTCGACACATCAAGCGGATCCTTAATCAGATCTACGATCAAAGAGAAGTAACCAGATTATCAAACATATACCAGAAATTCTACTCATGTAAGGACTTGTCTAAACGAGATAGAATTTAACCAAGGCGAATCATAAATCTAAAAATAGTACTGGTAACCCTTTACCTTTTTCTATGATATATATATGTATATATTAACAAATAAATATATGAAATATTTACCAATCCAACGGTAGATCTTTGGTCCACACCCTTCAATTAACCAACTACTTACAATTTAGAGTAGCAACTCCAGCAGGGTTTTCATGATGGATCAAGGTCTTTCCTTCATCCAATTGACCTGAAAATTTTACAGTAGTATTTAATATATCCCATAACACTTGTGTAAAAATATTAGACAGATCCAACGGTAGGTTTGAGAGTAATGAATTTCTCATTTCGAACTCGCTATTTTTGTTCCTCTAACAAAAATGACGATTTTTATTGTGATTGGAGTACTTAAACTTCTCCAAATAAGCTGATATTTTAACCAAGTATAATTTATTATCTCATCTACATCATACTCAATTTTTAGGACCATCCAACGGTCCAATCTTGAGCAATGGCTAATTTCTTCTTCTCTCTTTTCTTCCTCCTTAGAGTTATTCCAAGGAGAATTAGTAGCTCCTCCTTTGATTTGCTTCCAAATCTAGTATAAAAACTCTCTTTTTGATGTTGAAAATACTTATTTCTAATTGAAAACCTCTCTTCCTATTTCTCTCTTTTTTCTTATCCCCCCCCCTTCCTTGTCTTCACAAACTACCTCTTTATATAGGTGAAAATAGAATCATAAGGTGGTGGATAAAAATAAAATTAATGGTGGTGGATTAGCCACTACAATGGTGGACTAGCCACCACTTAGTGGTGGTAGACTAACCATCATTCTTAGTGGTGGTAGTGATTGTAGTAAATCTACCACTATCTAGTGCCGATAGAGGTGGATGTTAGAAAAAAATCTTTATTATTATTATTCTTAGTCAAATATTTAATAAAGATAGTAAATACTAGATAAATTTTTGTGTACCAAAACTTTGATGTGACTTATGTCCCTAGTTTAATGATTTGAAGACATGTATCAATCAAAATGATCTTGTGGATTAAATCAAAAGTTTTGAGTGAATAAACATTATTCCTTAATAAATTATTTATATGTACACATTATACTATAATGACCATAAGTCCTAGACCATAAGTCCAAATATCACCCACCATACCATTCTAAAAACTAGATTCAAAGAGCTACAACTTTATCAGAAATAGCCTAAGGTCAATTTGGATCATAAGATGTCCAAAAATGAGTTTAAAATATACTGATGAACATATATACGAAAATATAAATAATAACCTATAAAATGTTGAGTTGTCTTAACCCAAAACAAGTAAAAGTGGGCTTAGCCCATTTAACCCATTGTTTCATTGCCAAGTCCATTACCTGAATTATTGGGTTAGCCCATCTAACCCATACATAAATATGTATGTATCGATTTTATTATAAAAGATGACTACACAAAAGATAATTCAATTTAAGATAAATTCATAATATTAGTTCTCGGGTTATACCCAAGGCAAATTTGGACTCAAAAATTCAAGGTATTACAGGCACAACCCTACTAGACTAAGGGGGTGATTATTTTTTTGCCACTAATTACTAGCAGGCCTACACAAAATAATCTTTATTTTTCACAACTATCTAGTGGTAATTAGAGGCAATGTTTTAGTTTTGGGCTTCAAACCCATTAAATAGTAATAATTTGTTTCCACTTGCTACTACTTATAGGTTCAAAGACTAAAATTAAAGGTTTGCCTCTTACTACTACTAATTAGGGCAAGTCTACTAAGGTTGTTAGATTGCTTGATCAAGTAGTTTTTTTGCCTCTAGTGGGATTTCTTAATCCCATATCATGGATCCCTTTTCACTGGAATAAAGATCCTTAGTGGAGAGCCGAATAGATGAGCGCCACATTGAATGAATGTGCGTGGCGCTCAATGATTTAACGATGCCCTAAATGGTTGAGTAACTTTTTTTTTATCCTATTAAATAGGAAACTAACTTCTCTATTTCTTTTCCTATTTTTTCTCTTTAAAAAAATATACTAACAAAATATCTCTCTCACCTCCTTTTTTTCTCTCATTTTTCTATCTTTTCTTTTTCTTTTTTTTTAATCCCTTTTAAGGGATTATCACTAGAGCAAATACACTATTTGACCTCTAGGGTTAGACATTAAATGGTCCATTTTTAAATATCCCACTAGATTTGCCCTTAGTGGTTAAAAACAAAAGCTATTTTGTGTATGCGTGCGTGGCAAAAAAAAATAATCACCTCCTAAGTCAATTGAAAAAAATATATAAAATTAGTTAAAAACCCCATGTGATGAGAATTATTAGTGTGTAGTATTTGATATTTTTAAAATACACAAAAGATCTTGTGATCATTTCAAAAATAGTTGTTAGTGTTTTCAACTTTTTGAAATACTGATTTAGTCCACTTACAATATCTGTGAATCATTTTCTAAAAATTAAATTTCCTTTATTACGCTTTTAAACTGCTCATTTAAAAACAAAGGAAAATGCTAAACTCATTTCAATTTTTACAGTATGTGCATCCTACGGTTACTAATTTATTCTTTACCTCTCGTGATTTGCGTATATTTTAAAATTGCTAAAAAAAAACGTTTTAGATTTAAAGAAAAATGTTAAACTTAGCGAAAAAGAATCAGGATTTTCATTTTGGTTTACATGTGTATAGCTATTACCCCACGTGATTTAAATCTCAGTCCCTATTTTAATATTTTTTGAATTTTTTTGGGTAAGTATAGCAGGAATTAAAATAGTTAGTTGTAATAACTAAAAATTCCTTAATTTTAGGAATTAAGGAAGTAGTATGACTTTTTAAAATTCAAGAATATGTTATACGGTTACATATTGAGGACATTATTGTCAACTAAAATTGTAATGTTTGACTAACTACTTTTTAGGGCTAAACAAATATTTTAAAAATAACAGATACTAAAAACAAATTAATTTCCATATAATCGTCTAAACTCTAATTTTTTGTGAAAAAAAAAGGAAACTGCCATTGACATCTAAAAATAGGATAAGAGCAATTGAATGAGGGCTACTATATTTGGATAAGGACATACCAATCATTGGGGCTATCTTTGGTTGGTCAAAACTTATTGACCAAATCTAAATTTAGCCCAAAACATAAAATTCATTAACCAAGTAAATCGAGTATTTCATTAGTTTTTGTCTATATTTATAGATTTTTTTCATTTTTTTAGAGTTAAAACCATGTTTTTGTGGCTTTCGTAAGGTTTAAAAAAAAATATATAGGATGATGAAATGTTCACACTCTAAAGTGTGAACATTTTCTATTGTTTACACCTTTGTATACGAACTTTCTAATTGTTCACACTTTTCTATGCGAACTTTGTGAATTGTTTACACCGTTGTATGTGAACATTTTGAATTGTTCGCACCCTTGTATGCGAACATGTTGCGAATTTGAGTTTTATTTTCTTCGATCAGAAACTCGAAAAAACTTGAAAAAAATGTCAAAGATTTATCCCATTACTGAAAATGTTCTGTTTGAGCTTCTATAGAAGAAATAGTGGAACCAATACTCTCTCCAAAAATATTTTTTTAGCACAACTCTCCCATTTATGGGTTTACTTTGAAGAACTCACCATCTTCTATGATCACAACCTCTGACGATCGGAAAATGATGTTCGACGAGAGAGTGCCGAATAAAAATTAAACTTTTCAGTTCGAGGTGGTTAGGATTTCAAGGTAGGGAACATAAGGTCAAACAATTATTTGTGTATTTAGCTTGACCAAATTTGATAGCCCTTATCTATTTGTTATTTTTATAAAGTCAACTTAAAAGACTAACTTTGACCATTCTTGACAGTTGCCCTTATCCCAGTTTTAGATATCAACAGCAGCCTCCAAAAAAAATAGCCATGATACCATTCCAACACGTACACTTGTGCACTTGCCAGAATTTTAATTTCTCATGGTATCGAGATAATGACGATAAATAATTTTATTAAACAAGACTTGTGCACCCGGCAGAAATTAATTTCTCACTGTACGAGATAATGGCGAGAAATAGTTTTATTAAACAAATTATAGTTTTTAGTTGTTACATATAACGCACAATCCTAGTACGACTAGTGAGTTTGGTGAGTGCTTCATTAGTACTTGGCCTCTTCTTCACTTGATCATAATTCTCTTTCTCCCTCTTCTCTCTCTCATCAATCATTACTCTTCTCATTTAATCCTTCTCAAAATTTCTTAGATCAAAATCTACATAAGATTTTGAGACCATAGTAATGATATTTTCAGAAAATAAATGGACCCCACAGAAAAGATTCCTGCCCGTTTGATCTCTGTTGTTCATACTCCCAGAAAAATCCATAAACTTTTTGTTTCTCAGGGGATGTTCTGTCTTTGTGGTCTTCTTTGAAAGACATAAATTTGTGGGTTCCCCAAGAAGCTAAGGTTTCTTCAATCTACCAATTTTGCATTTTTTTTTTCGGAACCAAAAGTTTGATTTCTTTTCCTGTGCTGCGATGATTATCTTTCTTCTCAAACACTCATCATTTCTCACTTGTCAGTCTGGGTTGAAGTATCTACAAAATTAACCTTCAAAGATACTTTTCTTCACTCCAATGCAACTTGTTGATTAAAGTTGCAAATTTTATCTTATAGCATATCTGAGGTTTAAACTTTTTCTCTCTGACAACTTTTTTGCATGTTATTTACAAATGGGTGCAAATTTTCATTTCTTCATTGTTATTTGAGTTGTGGGATGAAAATTAAATGGGTTTTTTCTCATGTGATGCAGTTGAAATGAAGGTGGTGGTATACCTGAAAGTATGAAAAGGTAGTTTCAGGTAAAATGAGTTTCAGAAATTCATTGATTTGTTTGTCAAGTTTATTTGAATTAGGAGTGAGAAAACCCTCATTTCAGGTTTCTGACAACCTTTTGCATGTTATTTTTTATTTTTTTTCTCTAAAGGGGTTCATTTCTTCATTTTTTTTTTATGTGGAATCAAATTTGAATGGATTCTTTTTTCATGTTTTGCAGTTTAAATGAAGGTGGTGGTATACTGAGTAAAATTAAGAAAGAGATAGTTTCAGGTGAAAGGAGTAAAAGAGATTCATTTATTTGTGAAGTTTATTTGATTGAGGAGTGAGAAACCCCAATTTCAGGTTTGATTTTGAGTGGTTGATGATGGATTCCTTTTATGTTAGATTTTGTGATATGGGTCTCATCTTGGTGGAGAGAAGGACAAGGGTTGAGCTATTTCATGTGATTACAGTTGGGAAGTTAGTTGAGAACCAATGAATATTTCAAAGGTTTGAAAAATAAAAAGGGGATTAGTAACAACTTTTGTTTCTGTAAATTTGTTTCAGTTTTGGACAAAAATGGAACCACCAGCTCATCACAAAACCCTTGAGAGGGTTGTTTCCCAGAGAGCCCTGCAGATGGGTAGCTCATTTCCATGTCAAATATGTGTGGTGGGTTTTCTATGTGGTGTTTGTCTTACTTATTTCTTTCTCGCCGCACTGACTTCCTTTGGAACCGTGGAGCTTGGGGGGTTTTCCTTTTCGGCTGCATCACTGGAAATTATATCACAGAATTCAAGTTCAGAGTCTCTCAGTAAGTGGAATTTCTCTGTTTTGGTTCTGTTCCGGGTTTTTCGATGCTTTTGACTGGATTTTTCTGTATGTTTTAAGTTTCTAACTCATGGTTTGCTCTCATAGACTGGCAGATGAACTTTCCTGTTCACAATTAAATGGTTGCTTTGATTTTGAATTGGTTACGCTTTTAATATTTGGTATTGGAGACTAGCGAAGTGAGCTTTAATGATTATAAGTAAAGGTCCATATGATCTTAAATGAAGTCCTATTTGGGTAATTGAATTGTAATGCATATTTTTCTGCAAAATAGCCGTAAAAGTATAAAGATAAAGGAGAAAGAATGTAATTAATTCTTGTTGGTCTTCAAATTCTTTTTCATTATGTAAGATTTAAAATTTGTATGTGAAGCCTGTCTTATTATTAATTTTTTTTGTTTGATTAACTTTACCTGTTGAGTGCATTTTCTTCTGGTAATTGTAGATATGGGTTCAAGGGAGGAATCCCATTCCATTCCAAAAGACACGGCAAGAAGGATGAATGCACAGAAAAATGATGCGTGGATTAGCAAAGACAGAGTCTTGATTTTGTATTCTGCTTGGAGTGCGATTTTGAATAAATCAATAGATGATGAGAGTGAACATTTGAGCAAGGTAGGACTGAGCAAATCCAGAATACCAGAAGCCCCTCATCTGGAAAACTGTAAATTAAGAGCACAAGTAAACAGATTTCTTGACAGTCGCAGAGAGAATGAAACAATCCCACGTTGGGCAAATTGGAAAGGACTTTTAGGCATGAAACTACTCCACCAAACAACCACAATGGATAACCAACAGCAACGGAAGCGAAGTAAATCTAAAGATGCTTATCCTCCCTGGGTATGTATTATTCTTGCAATCAGCATCACTAATTCAAGAATTTGCCAATAAGTTGAGCTCAGTATGTACGCTTCTGCATATATATATATACGTATTAGATGAATTTATCTTTTCATTTCGTACATGTTTATTGATAAATTTTATACTTATTTCGACGTACGATTCTACTGTATCATTTATCCCATTATTCTCATCATCCACCAATTCAAGAATGTGCCACAATAGTTATGATGTATCTCATCATCCCATAATGTACTATTTCACTATATTTATCTCATATAGGTTTCATATTTTGATCGATCCATACAAATTGTCACATGGGTCTAGCTATTTACTAAATTAGGCTTTGCAGTATCTAGAAAAAAAAATTGCTTGAAGTGATAATTTCAGTAGTCAGGCCGACTATTTGGCTGTTCATTTGGAGTGAAAGGAACATGTTGATGAACTTCTAAACGCGGCTGCATTTTCTAGATTGTTCAACACCTAGATTCATGACCATTCTATTATAAGAGGCTTGTCCAGTATACCAGTGATTTCCTTTTTTACTCTGTTCTACTTGTATTTATTTTTGTTTGTTAAAGTTGTTTTTCTCCTATTTGAAGAGTAGTACAGACTACATATGTAGAAGCATTGCAAAACATTTGCAACCCTTACCTCTCTCTCACTCTGTCTCTCTCTGTCTCTCTGTTTCTTCTTCTTTCTCTAATGGCAAATGAAAATAATATTTCCATCCTAACCTCAATTCCAGATTAGACAAGAGTGAGAACTCTTCATAGATTTTTTTGAGAAAGGGTATGATAGAATTCAAGGGGTGCTAAGGAAGTACCAAAGCAGAGTACAAAGCAGAACAGAGAAAAGTAAAAGAAAAGGAGAAAGAAAGAACTAAAACAGAAGTAAAGAAGCAACTAAGGTTTGATTTATGGCTAGCTTTTGATTGGTGTTTTCTACTTGAACATAAATTGGTAAAGCTGTAACCATCAAAGAGTTGTCATGGGTAAACGGTGGTTGGCGGACCACATTCATGCAAATTTTAAGTAAGGGTTTCTCAGTACTTTCTAATATGCATCTTGTGTAGGTCTTGAGGGAGAAAAGAACCTTTCGTGTTCTGAAATTGTTTGAAAACTTGTTGCTACCGTTATTGTTCTTTTAGTATTCAAGCAAGAGCGGTTATTTGTCTTATATATGTTGGTTAAAAAGCCTGAGACAGATATAGATAGAGTGGTTCAATATTTACACTGGTTTTCAAGTTGCCACCACACAAAGGTAGAACCTCATGAGTGCAAACACTCCCAAATTCAAAGATTTGCGAATTCAAAAATATGCATAACATAGATCACCTCACCACATTGTAACAAGCATGGCCTTAAAAATGTAGCAATGCAACCTTTATAGATTTAACTTAGACACAACTATCCACCGTGAACAAGAGATTTAGCTAAGATGTTCTATTCATTTTAGGTATCAGTTCCAAGTGTAAAACTTGCCTTCTTGGTATAAATGTGTCCGTGTGTTCATGCTGTTTATGGGTGGCATAGGTCAACAGTATACTATGAACTTTTCTTCTTCTTTTTTACTTTTTTTTTTTGGTTTATTTATTTATTTATTTATTTATTTTTTCCATTTTGAATTCTGTAATATCAGTTCATCAAGTTGATGCAAGGTAACAAGTTCTTTTTTATTTATTTTTGCTTGTGTTGCAGTACAAAGTTTACTTCGAGATATTTATCTTTCTGTTTCTTTTGTTAGATGACAAGTTCAGCTTATTACTTCACCGATTATTTAACCAAGTCAAAATTTGCAGATTTTAGGATCAGATGAAGATAATTTTCCATTAACAAAGAAAGTGCAACATGACATATGGATCCACCAACACCCCTTGAACTGCAGTGACCCTCAAGTGAGGTTTCTTGTTGCTGACTGGGAAACTCTGCCGGGATTTGGTATTGGAGCCCAACTAGCCGGAATGTGTGGACTTCTGGCTATTGCAATCAATGAAAACAGGGTTCTAGTTACAAACTACTTTAATCGCGCTGACCATGATGAATGTGAAGGTATAATAATTTGCATTCTTGATTTTATTCAGTTTTAAGAAAAGTCATCTGCTTATTTGTTTTGAAAACTTGAATGAATTTGATAATCGAAGCTTATTTGTTCTCATTTCTACATTTATAGGTTTGTCACGTTCTCAATGGTCTTGCTACTTCTTTCCTGAAACATCTATAGAATGTCGAGATCGTGCATTTGATCTTATGAAAAGACAAGAAGCATGGGACAGTGGAACTGTAACTGTAAAACATAATTATAGCTCAAAAGAAATATGGGCAGGACGGATACCTCGGTAAGATTTTGAAGTGTGATATGAAGACTGGCAACACTTTTCATATTAACTATTTAACATTAGTTATCCAATGCAGGGTTTGGGGTAATCCTTGGTTGTATTTGCAACCAACAACTGAAATAAATGGTAGTTTGATTAGACATCACCGCAAAATGGATTGGAGGTGGTGGCGTGCACAGGTACGAGTAAAATTTCAATTTGATTTATAGAGGACGAATGACCATTTTTACTAGTTAGTAGTGTTCAAAAGTGATGTATGCACGAGTGGGGTCCACGTGATCCAAGAGGACACGTCCTACAAGGAGATGGATATCACAGCTTCTGCTAGCTAATATTTAGGAGTCCTTATAATTTATTGCTTTATTATTTGTTTTCTAGATTAATTAGGTTTCTTACTTTTTAGTTTTCTATTTTGTTTAGAATTAGTTATTTGTTTCCTTGTTAGAATATGTCACGCCCCGCTCACACGTATGCCCAATATTGTCCCTGCTTTTTCCACCCCCCGGGGTACAGGGTTTTGTTCTTGGTATGAGCCCAAAGAGCTCATACCAAAAGGCCTCGGACACAATGTAAGGCAGTAATCATAACCTCATAGCCCAGGCTCTGGACACTCTCATAGGCGATGTGGGACTAATACCTCCTCCCACCACCCCATAGGATGAGCCGTCCTCGGCTCTGATACTATAATTGTCACGCCCCGCTTACACGTGTGCCCAATATTGTCCCTGCTTTTTCCACCCCCCGGGGTACAGGGTTTTGTTCTTGGTATGAGCCCAGAGAGCTCATACCAAAAGGCCTCGGACACAATGTAAGGCAGTAATCGTAACCTCATAGCCCAGGCTCTGGACACTCTCCTAGGCGATGTGGNTACATTGTGTCCGAGGCCTTTTAGGTGAGCACTCTGGCTCACCTAAGAACAAAACCCTGTACCCCGGGGGGTGGATAAATCAGGGACAATATTGGGCACACGTGTGAGCGGGACGTGACAGAATAGGTTTCGAATTATTAGTTACTTGCATGTAAAGGCTCATAGCCTATTTAAGAGGCAGCCGAACCCTTAACTCTTTGAGTTGAATTTGAATAATATTTCAGTTTAAGTTATTTCGTGAGTTTTTGAGTGATGATGAAACGCTTCCGCAAAAGATTACATTAAAATTTTCAGCACAAATAATAGTTTTCATTATTTATTCTCTTTGAATATTCTTGTCCCTATTAAATGTTGCTGACTTGAGTTGGCAAAAATGCTGAGCACTTCGCAGCCCCTATATCAACCACTGAACCACATACATTTTGTAGTGACATAAAAAGGTCATATCTACCTTCTACTTCTCCGTCTGTATTTACAACAAAAATCTCAAATTTTTATTTCATGCTCTTTGTTTACAATAGTTAATTTTTTGTAAGATAAGACGTCATCTTCACCTTCTACCTCACCCTCTCTGTTTAGCCACAATACTCGCTCTCTCTCACACCGAGAATCTCAAAACCCCTTAGCCAACGATCTATGGTTGAAGGACCGGTGCATTAGGAAATAAGTAACACGAACATGGTCCACCTATGGTCAAATAGCTGATTCAGGTCAAACCTAAGAGAATTTAGGTCAAATCAGCATATTGGTCAAGATAGGTCAAATCTGGTCAAGTCATAAGAACATTTCAATGTATCGTTTCTTTTCTGAATGTATCATATGTATCTAATAGGTATTTTGAGACGCCGGTACGATACATTGGAAGTATCATTTTCTAAAAGCTTCATGATACTTTCCTATACTTTGGGTTCAATCAGTTTACATAGAAATAATTTATTTTAGTCTTATGTTATTGAAAAATGTTAGAATATGGGTCTGTTTCAGAATGTTTAAAGTTGTTCCTCAATGTTTTATAATGATTTGTACTGTTACAAAATTTTCTCGTTTTGGCATTGCATCCTTTGGTTCCGGTTTTTCAACAAAGGTTGTAACAGAGATAGGAAGTCTCAGCTTTCGGACAAAGTGAACAGGAAGTGCATAAATGTACCAGATCTACAATAAAGAGAAATAATGATGAAAACCAGGACTCACAACCGCTCGTTTCGGATGAGTTGGTGCTTCGACAGAAGGGCGACATCTCTTTTCAGAGAAACAGAAAAACGCCACTTCTCAACTGTGGGGAACCACATTTGGAAACTATTGCCTTTTGTCACTTGCTGGACGATGTGGAACGAGCGGAATAGGAGAATCTTTGAGGGGGTAGAGAGGAACACTCATCAACTTGTACTTGATATCAAGGCATGTCTACTGTACTGGTCCTCACCATCTAAACTACTTTTGAATAAGCGGTTTGAGGACATCGTTTTTAGTTTTGGGGAGTTAGTGCTGAGAGAGTGAGGGTATACTCTATCTTCTGAGCAACTCCTACTTTCCATCTCGGAAAGTATTGTATTCCTCTTGAACTCTTAAATATTATATATTATCTTTTACTGACAAAAAAAAAAGGACTCACAACCTTAAAGTCTTTTATGATAGTGTCGAAGGCATTGAAAAATAATTTCTTTAGTTTAGATACAGATGTATGAAGAGTAATGCTAAGGGGACCAAAAGGTTCAATCCACCCTACAGATCCTCCCAAGACCTTTTTCTATTCTCTCTCCGCAATTTGTCACTTATGCTTAGTAGAGGTCATTGTGCACCTTCATGATCATGCAAGAATTACACAAGACTGGAGATCCATAATGCTCCCAAGTCTCTAAGACAGTTTAAGCAGTAGTTACTACTTGCAGAAACCATGGTGCCCAGATTGATGAATTGTAAGTGCTTTGTCCAGTGAATTAGATCATGAGAAGTAAAGATTGAATTAAGACGCATACAACTGACACTAACAATTAAAATTAGATAAAAATGAGGAGAAATGAAGGAAGTCAAATAATTAAGTATAAAGGTGAAATACGCACATATCTGATGCATGTCCTGTTCATTCCACTAACCATTTAGTATAAAAGAGAGAAAGTGCATATATAATTCAGTAGGTAGCTCCAGAAAATGTAAGCACCTAATCTGAACCTACTACTAGTAAGATGGCTCATCTTTTATTTGTCTTGGACGCATACTTTTTAAATTGATACTAAATAATTGCTTCATATATGTTTTTTTTTTTTAGGCGGTACGCTACCTTATGAGGTTTCAAACTGAGTATACATGTGGTTTGCTAAATATTGCTCGACATACAGCATTTGGACTGCAAGCTGCTGAAATGGTTCTTGGGAGTCTTCCTGGAGAATGGCCAGAGGTATGTGAATTATTAGAAACCCACCTTGATTGTTCCTTTATACTGGCTTATTGCTTATCGACTAAATGCTGAATTCCACATATTATTAAGTTTCCTTTTCAATAGTTTATAATATATGCTGCGATAACAGTTATTGTTAAATGATTTGTTGGTTCAATGGAAATATAGACACTTAAGATATATTGTCGATGATTTTTCGTCTCAATGAATGTAATTCCTGGTAACTGTAGTATATCTGCCAATGTAATAAGTTTCATGTACCCTGCTTTCTGTTTCCTAATGTTATGATTAGTTGCTATCTTTCCTAGTGTTATGAGTTGTTGCTTCAATAGAAATATTGAGCAATCGAGGCATGTGAAAAAACATCTGTTTCCATCGCTTCTCATTTCAGTCATGTCAAAAAGATAAAAGAACCATATAGATGATAACCCAAACCCTTATATTCATTTTCCTTGATTAATCATACTGTTTATATATCAAAAGTTTATGTGACGAAGTCGACCTTGCCAAATATTAAATCTCACTTCGCATGTAAAAGCATTAATATATTACATCTCATTAGTTACATATCCTTTTCTATAATGGTTTAACACAAGAGGCTAAGGTATCAGTGTGGTGTGGGTACATAGTTCTAATTAAAATTGGAGTATCCAACACAGACATGACATAAGATATGGCACTCATTAGAAGACTATGTGTATGGTAGGTTCTTCTGCACTCGGCACTTTGTTTACATATAAATTTGTATATAGCAGTTCCCTGAGCATTGTTGTTTCTTTTTCTTGTAGGTTTTGCTCTTGAATGTGATTTGGGACTTATCTTGTTCCATGTAGAGCATTTTGTCGATCGATCATCTTTTCCATTGTTAAGATGTTTGCTTATTTCACCGTAGGATTCATAGCAACCATCTTGCCATCGTCATTATCTTGGCAAGATAATTTCTCTCCGTTGACATGCTCATGCACAACTACGCCCTCTCAGAATACCGTTGTAATCCTTTTTGTGCGTGAGCTTGTTCATGTACTTTGTTTATGGGGGAAATTGAATCTCAACATCGTTATTGTTGACTTCATCAACAATCAGTTTGAAATTCTTACCTTACTTTGAAATAACTTTGTTGTTAACCATTTCGAAGTCCAAGTAATTCGATACCATTAATTTCTTAACTTCGACTTCTTTAGGTGTATACTTCGTTAACCATTTCCTAAAATTGCTTTTTCATTGATCTGTCATTCAATTTCAACAAAAATGGTACTAGCTTTTGATAATGTGATAAGGAAAGCCATTTCACATTGGCAGGTTTAAGAATCTGACCATGTTTTTGTTTTTGGTAGTTTTTCTATTAGATATTCAAATCCAAGGTTCACAACTCCAACTGATGTTACTATGACCATGTGAGGCCAATTTATCTTCAATTTTGTTCCAGCAAAAGTTTCAATAGAAATCCTTTACTTTTCTTCTTGCATTTTCCATTTGATTAAAGAACCTCATGTTTCTACCCCGCTCCTTAAGACACCTCACCATAGTTTTTTGCCTAGATGAAATCTCCTAATTAAAACTTGACAAGCTTTAATTTTTGGGAACATATTTTCTTCCTCCAGCTCTCACTACATAACTGATGCCTGACTATTCCTATGTGAGCTTACTCTTTTGTTAGATTAGTGAAAACTTTGTAGCTTCAAGACGTCTGAATCCAAGCTTATTTAAAATAAACCGAAGTGGTTGGATTTTTATCCATGTAGCCTCAAGTCAAGTTGATAAATGACACTGCAGAAAAATCTTACCTTACTAAAACGATTCTGTTTTCGCAAACATATAATTTGGAACAAAGTTCTAATAGCTGAAACAGAAAACTTTCACATAAAAATGTTATTAGTGCACAAATTTCAATTGATGTTGAATCTTCTTTAGATACACTATGTAATTGAGGCATCTATAGTTTTCTTTCTAACATCTTTATTCTCATAGAGTGATCAATATTTGCTTATTTTGTTCGGCAATCTGTTGCTATCTCTAGATATAAATTTACTTCAATTAGCTATTGTTCATCGATCAGATGTTCGTTTTGTTTTTAGTGTTAAAGTCAAAATTTTTCATGCATAATTATACCGGAAACAGTTTTTGTTCAACAGGCAGTTGTAGAAAACACTCTATCTGATATAGAGCAATACGTGTGGTCCAATCATAAACCTTGGATTCCCAGGCCTCTACTGAGTATCCATGTACGGATGGGAGACAAGGCATGTGAAATGAAGGTGGTTGAATTCGAAGAGTACATGCGTCTTGCTGATAGGATCAGAAAGCGCTTCCCGAACCTAAATAGCATTTGGCTTTCCACTGAAATGCAGGTCAATATATATATACTTCTTTCATAATATTCAAAAATTATATATATTCTTTCATGCTTTATTTCATTTTGATATTCAGAATAATTTGTGGCTTATGAAGCACTACACCTTTCTGTATGCACAGGGTGGGGATCTGTTTAGACCACTTTATGTTTACACCATGGTTACGATGCCCTGTGGGGGCCGTGGGGCCCACACGGAGATGATCTAGGGGCTGATTTTCTTTGATGGTGATCTACATGGTGAGGAGAGATCAATCGCGAAAAATGAAAAAATAAACCAGCCCTAGGCTTATCTCCATGTTGGCGCCACAGAGAATTGTAACGATGATGTATAAGTGATGTTACAGATCCTGACCATAAATATATTTGATCTGTCCCTGTAACTTTATATTATTGACTATAACTCATGTTCAGGAAGTCATTGATAAATCGAGATCATATCCCAATTGGAAATTTTATTACACGAACATAACACGCCAAGTAGGAAATACGACAATGGCCTCTTACGAGGCAGGTCTCGGTAGACCGACGAGTACAAATTATCCCCTCGCTAATTTCTTGATGGCAACTGAGGCTGATTTCTTCATTGGGGCTTTGGGTTCAACGTGGTGCTTTCTCATAGATGGCATGCGGAATACCGGTGGGAAAGTAATGGCTGGATATCTGAGTGTCAACCGCGATCGGTTTTGGTAGATACATATACAAATCTCGCAAATCAACTAGGTGCATAAAGTAGAATGCAAGTTCATCCCTTTTTCCACATAATGTAAGAAGTTCTTTCCACAGTTATGTATGGCCTTCTGTACAGATATCAACATAACCTGAAGATTCTACAAATGTATAAAATTAATATTTGATGTACCTTGTTCTTTCTTCCTTTACATGATGGAAATAATGAAACTAATGAAATCAATTATTGATTATCAGTGTGTGGGTCCTTCAATATTAACCATGCATAAAAAGAGAAATGAAGGGAGAGAGAGATCTAGAGAGAGAGAAGGTTGGTTCTTTCCAAATGGGCAAAGTTTGTATCTTGGTCAGATGGTTCTATATTGAATGACCCTTCTGCTACTTCATGGGACAAAACCAAGTTGTCTGCAACTTTTGAGCTGCTGTGCACAAAAGTGGGTTAGTGAATTTTTTTCCTAGTGGGGTGAGTATCAAGTGAGGTCATCACTTCATGCAGATTGGTTCTTATTTGTTGCTTCAGCTTGTCCATTGTTTTTCGAATTATGCATGAGAGGAAATCTATGCTTAATCTCTATTTCATTTTATAGTGTGAAAGTCTCTGATATCAGTTCCTTCCACTTTTGCAGCTTCTTGGCCTTTTGAAAATTGTGATTTGTCCCCATTATCTATTATTTCTACACTAACCAGCACAATTTTTTTTCCTTTTTTTTTTTTTTTTTCATAGGATCTTGATAACATTGAAACTTCTTGCTAGAAAAGATTCTTATCTGACTTGAGCCTTTCTTCCACATGTTACAACAGGGTAATCCATTAAAATGATAAATTTCTATGGAAATCTTTTCCTTGGGTAATCATATGGGGGCATGTAAAATTGTTAGTGCCCACATGAGTAAGAAAATTATTTTTTCGAAAGAAGGGATCGATGCAAAATTCGTCATCATCCAACTGGCCACTCTAAATAAATTCTAAAAAATAAAATTTGAATGATAAAACTAATAATCATCCAATTGGGCTCAGTCCCAAGTACAAGCCCATTTAGATTTAAACCAAAGAAATGAAGAATCACTCAGCTTTATGATAAGTTATACAAATACTTGAAGATTCAGTGTATCATTTGAGTCGTCTCTGTTGAGGTTGGTGAGATGGTAGGCTGACCCAAGAAAAGGTCTAAAATAGAGCTCTGTGTTTTTATACCACTATTTGTGTTTCTTTATTTAGTTTGTGGTTTAGTGTTTTGTCCCTTTCTATGGTTTTTAATAAAGCCTCCCACTAAATATTGAGTGGCCATTACTTTTCCCTTATTAGCCCTTAAAACTATATTGCATTTCAAATTGTTCCCCACTAAACCTATGTGGTTTCTAATGTCTCTTTCTTTCTTTCTCTTCTTTGGTGGAGTCCTTTTTTTAGCCAAGAACAGTTCCTGTTGATCTTAGTGATAAAGACAAGAGGCCTCAATTTTTTTAAAGAAATGTTATGAGTCCTATTTCCCTTCCATCAATTCCAAGCCAAGCTTGATCAATGGTTCATAACTTCACTCTAAATCACCTGTTTTACGGAGTTTTATTTCAACAAGCCTTGGTGCTAGTAAATACGGCCTCATTTTGTGCAACATACACGTAACTCTTGCTTAGACTGGCACCATGGTACTTAGTTCAAGTTCGGTCCACCTCGAGTTGGAATCAATGCCAAATGACTTCAAATTCTATATTAAAGAATGTAGCGAGCCACTTGGGCTCATGTGTGGGGTTTTATTATAAAAGGGCTCAGTGCTCGATGGCAAACATTGATAAAGCAAATTTTATGGAGTTTACAACTAAAAATTAACATCAATGAACAATCGAAACTTTGTGGTTCTTAATTGATCGATGAATTAAGTTTAGATGGAGATAAAAGTTTTAGAGCGATTTGAATTATTGTTAGGATTATCTACTTACTTGGCGAGGAGATCATCATCACAAAATATCAGCCTTTGGATTATTCAATCTGGGCCTCATAAACCGGTGTAAATGGAGGGTAACAATATTGTGGGATATTCATAATGGAAAAATTGGGTAGAATTAAAATCTATCTTCTTTTATGGACCCCCTTTTAAGTGGAGGTTTCTTTAGATAGAGGGGGTGCAACACACTTATTGTAACCATCTGTTAATTTACACCGGTGACCGGTCTATTGGGACCATATAAAATGATTCAAGTGTTGATTTTTTGTGAGGGTGGTCTATCCACCATGTAGATAATCCTCACAATAATTTCCATCGTTTAAATAATTTTAACCTCATCGAAAGTTAATCTAAATTTTAATTTTAATTATTTATTTTATCGTTAGAATTAACTCAAGTTTTAGTGGTGTTAAATGTTCTATAATGATGTGACTTGTTGAGTAAATGACATTATCATCGTAAAAAATCAACCTATAACGTAGCTTCATACACAAATGTAAATAGAGTGTAAAAATAAGTGGGATATTAATAAATAAAACTTGGAGCGCATTTTGAGAAAGAGAGAATGCAATGATATGCTTGGCATAAAAAATTATTTTTCAAGTTAGACAAAATAATTTTCTGATGACCTTTTAGTTTAAACTAATTTTTAGAAAAGGGCTTCATACCTGTTAAATGTGGGAACCAGTGGGTCAAAAGGGCGTTGTAATGGAGTGGGCCTTGTACGATCGCACTGATCAACTCCGTGTTTGTTGGATGCTCTCTGATCATCTGATGTGAAACTATTCATTAATTTGATCCACAATTACTATCAGTGATAGTAGTTTGGTATTATCATGCACCTAGGCATGCATGGAATTAGTGTTGGGAGAGTGGATATATTGCTCTAGCAAATTTGGTTACGTACGTGCAGTTTTTATATATCGAACGTGAGTGCGTGCAATAATTTATTCTTATTCTACCTGTATCGGCAATACCACAGCCTGACATTCATAAGCCTCTCTTAAACGACCATCCATCTGACTCAAGCTCCTGCCACTTACCACCCGGATTCAGCAGGCAACAACCGCTCATCTCGACAAAATTAAGCTGCGAATCTAAACGACTAGATGTTAATCCTTCAGAGGCCCTAACTCTCTCTACAAGAGCAGCTCGGCCTTCTCGTGCTAAAGGGCGACATCCCCCTCAATGAAGCCAAAGATCCTCTCTTGGAACGTTTGAGGTCTCGGCTCCAAAAGGAAAAGGTCAGCCGTAAGGCGCCTAATCAGATATTCTAAAGCTGATATAATTATTCTACAGGAAACCAAAATGATGGTTTGTGAACTTAGAGATATTCTGGAGATAACGGGCTCTCGGAATTTTGGCTGGGCAGACCTCCCGTCTGTAGGTGCCTCAGGAGGTATTTTAATCTTATGGAATCTAAATAATATCGATGTCGGATCCGCCTTAGAGGGTGCATTCACACTAACAGTGGAATGCAGCTCTAAAGAGGATTTGTTCACCTGGTTTACAACAGGGGTTTATGGACCAACTAGAACACGGTTTAGATCTCAATTTTGGCAGGAATTATCCGATGTAAATGGCCATATCTCAGGCCCATGGCTCCTCGGTGGCGACTTTAATGTTATCCGCCATCAAAATGAGAAAAAGGGGGGAAGCAGAATCACACGAAGCATGAACGAATTTTCCTCATTTATCTCCTCGTTCGAACTAATCGACCTACCGCTCATTGGTGCCAAATTTACCTGGTCCAATAGTCAAGAAAATCCGGCCATGAGTAGGCTAGATAGATTTCTAATCTCCCCTGATTTTGAGCAACACTACCCCTACTCCTCACAGGTAGCCCAACCTCGTCCCGCCTCAGACCACATCCCGATCTTGCTTGACACAAATGATACTTCATGGGCCCCCCCCCCTTTTCGCTTTGAAATTATGTGGTTTGATATTGCAGGTTTCAAAGAAAAAATGAAGGAATGGTGGGAATCCATAATAGTTATAGGCAGTCCGAGCATGATCCTATGGCAAAAATTGAAGCTCCTTAAAGGTAAGATCAAAGATTGGCTTCGATCAGAATTTGGTAAACTCGAGACTAAAATTGGCGATACCTTGAATGCCATAATGGTGCTGGATAGATTAGAAGAAGACACAAACCTCACAGCTGCTCAACGTTCAGAATGAGCATCTTTCAAGATCGAACTAGAAAAGCTTGAATCTATGAAAGAAAAAAAGTGGAGTAAAAAATCAAGGGTCAACTGGCTTGCAGTGGGAGATAGAAATACCTCCTTTTTCCGCAAAAATGCCTCCTCTAGAAGACGATCAAATCGAATCCATCAACTGCTTATTGGGGAAGAATTCACAACTGACAGGGAAGCCATCATTGATCACATCACATCTTTCTACTCTAATCTTTTCTCAGATGACTTCAAACAGAGACCTATATTTAACGGAATCAATTTAGATCGTCTCTCTGTGCAGGAATCCTTACACTTGGAAGAACGCTTCACAGAAACAGAAGTCATCGCAGCACTAAAAGGGCTTGGAGCAGAAAAAGCCCCAGGTCCAGACGGGTATCCAATAACCTTCCTCACTAAATGCTGGGAATTTATGAGTAAGGATTTCATGAAATATATTGATGAGTTCTACTTCTCAAACTGTGTAGACAAAAGACACAACTCCACTTTTATCATCCTCGTACCGAAATTGAACCAAACAGAATCTATCAAAGACTTTCGACCCATTAGCCTGTTAACTTGTACATACAAAGTGATCTCAAAATTATTAGCAAATAGGCTTAAGGTCGTGATGCCTAAACTTATTAGCCCGCAACAGACCGCATTCCTCAAAGAACGACAGATCTTTGATGGAATCCTAATAGCAAACGAACTTGTTGACTCTAGAATTAGAAGTAACAACCCTGGTATCGTCTGTAAGGTTGATATGGAAAAGGCCTTCGATAGAATAAATTGGTCCTTCCTAAAATCCATCTTAATCCGAATGGGCTTTGGCTCCAAATGGATTCAATGGATGGAGTTCTGTTTCAGGACAGCCTCGTTCTCTAATTAATTAATGGTTCATCTTTTGGAAACTTTTGGAGTTCGAGGGGCCTACGACAAGGCGACCCTCTATCCCCCTTACTTTTTGACATTGCCATGGAAGGTTTCTCAAGGTTTCTCGACAATGCTTCGGTCCTGGGTAAGTTTAATGGCTTCTCCGTCAAGGAAAATGGTATGGTAATCTCTCACCTTCATTATGCTGACGACTCGATCTTCTTTATAAATGCGGATTGATTGGAATTATATAACTTATTAAGTCTTCTAAAAGCATTTGAAGTGGTATCAGGTCTCAGAATCAACCTTACCAAAACTAAGATTATTGGTGTAGGCCAGGCACCAGAACTACATGACTGGGCCTCCGGGATTGGATGCGGAACTGAAAGTTTCCCAATGTCATATCTGGGACTTCCCTTAGGAGCCCACGCACGCTCTAAATCGATTTGGGACCCTATCATTGAGCGCTTCGAAAGGAAACTAGACACTTGGAAGCACAAATGCCTCTCTAAGGGAGGGCGCGTCACCTTAGTGAAAAGCATTCTAGCAAACTTACCAATCTATTTCCTTTCACTTTTCAGGGCCCCAAAATATATCACCGATCGACTGGAGAAGCTGATGCGAGACTTTCTTTGGGCTAAGAAAGGAGGCAAAAGTGGATACCACCTAGTGAAATGGGCAGACATATGTAAACCTGAAAGGTCCATGTTTTATGTTTGTCGAATTTCGTGTCAAAAGTAAACTCAAGATGGTCAATGTAACTTGAGTTAGAGTCTAGTGAGTCTCGGTTCACTTCGATTGAAAGAGAAGAAATCTACAAAGGCTCCGAAGAACTCAACTCACCACCGGAAGACATCCTAGGATGGTAAGTGACTTAGAACACTAAGTACCATAGGTGGTTAGATTGCTAAGAGTGTTTCCCACACTGTTTACTCTTGATAAAATGTGTTTTAAAAGATAAATTTTTAATCTGGACAGTGTTGGTTTCGAAACCAAGAAGTTTGGTTTCGAAACCAACTGCATTGATGGTATTATTTTATATAGGGAAAAGTCTGTTTCGAAATCAACCTTAGTTTGATTTCGAAACCAAACTTTATCTGATGACAGATGAAGTTTGGTTTCGAAACTAAAACTGTTGGTTTCGAAACCAAAACTCATCTGTCTTCAGATGAATTTTGGTTTCGAAACCAAACAGTTTGGTTTCGAAACTAAACCACATCTATCTTCAGATGAAGTTTGGTTTCGAAATCAAACATGTTGGTTTCGAAACCAAAAGGCAATAACCATCACAGGAGCTTGTTGGTTTCGAAACCAATTCAGTCAGTTTCGAAACCACATGTTGGTTTCGAAACCGACTGGCTTGATTTCGAAACCAATGCCCAGATTCGTTTTTTCCAGTGCGATTTTCTGAGCTGTAAAGTAACTTTTTAGCACATTATTGCTCATCTCCCTCTAAGCCTTGTTTCAGGGAGATAATTGAGCGTGGGAAAACATTTTAAGTGGGATGAAAGGCTGAATAGATTATTCCCTCATCCCCAATAATGGTGTCTACCATTAGACCTAGAACTAATAATTTAGTCTAGGATTGAGCTGGACATCTTCACTATAAATAGGGGTTGAATCTCCAGTATTCAATCAACCATTCACCCTATTCATCAACAAGTTCTTGAAGAGTTTCAACTCTAATCTTTTAGCTCTCAAGCTTGTTGAAATTGGTTCAAATCATTCCCATTTTAAAACCAAAACTCTGTTTTTGTTACCGGTGGATTTCCGGTGGTTGAGCTTGAAGGTTCAAGCTTGTGGTGATATACTTGAGGAGTCAAGTATTGGTTCAAGATGCGGGACTTGTGGAGTTCAAGTTTGAGACGCATCATCATCTACTAAGAGGCAAATTCGTGGAGTTCGAATTTGTTGAAGAACTATACACCGTAGCTGTTGGAGCGTAGAGGGAGTCGTAATTCGTGTCCATCGAGTGGTAAATCGGGTTGTAAGTTTTCAATAACTCTTAGTGAATTTTTGCTGGACTAGGTCCCGGGGTTTTTCCCAGTTTGGGTTTCCTCGTTAACAAAATCTCTTGTGCATACTTTTCATACTTGTTGAGAGATTGAAATATTCGATTCTTGTTCTTAATTCCGCATATTAAGAATCGAATAAGTGAATACTCTTGTTAGAGATTTTTGTTGTACTCTTATCACCTTAGTAATTTTTTAATCAGGTGATAGTGTGATCCTTAACCATAGTCACATTGACATACGGTTAAATTCATTAACCGTAGGGC
>MVGT01002772.1:0-42294 GCA_002174775.1 Macleaya cordata
TGGGAACAAGGACTAAACTGAAGATGGCGGATTTTATTGTGTATCAAATGATCACAATCAATAAGTATGCCACATATTCCCAATTGCTTCCCTTTCCTAAGCTTATTGAGAAAATCTTTCAACATTTCGGAGTTCCTATTCCTTCTCATGAGGTTGTTCTCGAAGCTATGCGCCCTATCTCTGTTGGTACGGTCAAGCGCATCACAGGACACCTAAAATCTATGGAAGCTCCTGCTCCTGACCCTGCTGCTGCTCCAGAGTCCGGGATTCCTGCTCCTGCTACTACTGAGCCTTCTCCTTCGATCCCTCCTGTACTTGCTAGTACTTCCAGACATACTCGGAGGGAGATTCGACGACAGGCACGGGTTGCACAAGTACAGGCCACCAACACCATCCTTGCATACATGAAGATGTTGGTGCCCGTTGTGAATGCCATTGCTGCAAAGGTTGGGGTTGAAGGCATTCCTGCTGTGCCAGAAGAGGGGAGATCCAAGACCAGTCATGATCGCCCTATTGAGCCTGATGATGACACTGAAGATGAGGATTCCTCTGGTGAATCCTCCAGTTCTGATGGAGATGAGGACATTCCTCCACCTTCTTCTACTGTTGCGGAGTCCTCCAGTGCTGATACGATGGATAGCTAGTTGCTATTTTTTGTTTTGTTAGTTGTAAATGATACTTCATTTTTATTTCTTTCATTTGCGGCTTCATCTTTCACTCTTTAAAACTCTATTATCTGATTCTTGGAAAGCTAGAACAATTGATGGATGATTCAGTTTTTCTTTTCTTGTCAAAACATCAGTTATTTCCTTTCTCCATATATACCTGAATGTATCTTCTTGCAGGAATTTTTTTTCCTTCTTCACCTTTGTCTATTTCTGACAAAAAGGGGGAGAAGTGTTTATCATTCTAATTGATTACCCAACAGGGAGTATATATAACTATGGGGGAGAGAATTCAAATACATAGGGGGAGTGGTTGAAATCCCTATGTTTTTCATGTGTTTTTCATTACAAGATACTGTATTTTCTTACTTATCTGTATTATCTTGTTCTGGAATGAGTTTGAATTCTTTGCAGGAAATCATCAAAAGATTACTCCTAAGGTTTAGATGTCATAACTATGGGGGAGTGTGTCTTTATTATGTCTTGAGTACATTGTAAGAGGAATTATGCTGTAATGGGGAAGGGTTATTTTTTTTTTTTCTCTTAAATGGTTTTTGTCACGAAATCGACAAAGGGGGAGATTGAAAGGTCCATGTTTTATGTTTGTCGAATTTCGTGTCAAAAATTAACTCAAGATGATCTCTTGTAATTCTGAGTTAGAGTCTAGTGAGTCTCGGTTCACTTCGGTTGAAAGAGAAGAAATCTACAAAGGCTCCGAAAAACTCAACTCACCACCGGAAGACATCCTAGGATGGTAAGTGACTTAGAACACTAAGTACCATAGGTGGTTAGATTGCTAAGAGTGTTTCCCACACTGTTTGTTCTTGATAAAATGTGTTTTAAAAGATGAGCTATGAGGTTCTGAGTTGTGCGACTTTTGTGGCTAGGGTTCTCATGCCCTTTTTGGTTATTTGCCACAACTAACCTAGGTTTTGTTTCTTGTCCATAAATAGGACTAAGACAAACATTCTAGGTTAACTAAGAAGGAAGAAGAAAGAATGGTTGGAGTTTTGAGAGAATAAGGAATATTCAAGAAACTAGATTGTGTCATCTTCTCCATGGTTGATTCTTCCAAGCTTTTGTGAGGAGAAGATTCTTTCTTCCTTGAGAGTTGTTTCATACTAACTCTCTTTAGACCTTCATCTTAGCTAGAAAAGTTTAGTACATCCATCTAGCATGAAGATCTAGTAGGGCTTAGAAACCCAAAACTTTCTAGCACTTTACAGTCACCAGTGGAGTTCCAGTAAGGTCGTCGGCGAAGCTCCAGCGAGCTACATACTTGACAGGGTTCAAGTGAAGCTTGTGGATTCAAGCACACAAGTTTGAGACTTGGTGGATTTTGAGTTGGAGGCACACTTACTCACCATTAAAGAGGTGGTTTGTGGATTCAAGTCGTGAAGAAAGATCGGTCGAGTTTTTGCACAAGGGGATTCATGTGGTCGATGTGAACGGTTGTAAGATTTTTTGTAACTCTTAGTGGTAATTTCTGGACTAGGTCCCGGGGTTTTTTCCATTAGGTTTTTCCCCATCAACAAAAATCATTTGTGTCGATTACATACATGTGAATGATTTTTGTGCAAGATTGAAATATTTGATTCTCCTTAAATTCCGCATTTGAAAATCGAATAAGTCAATACTTGTGTGTCCCAATTTCGTATAATTTAGCTTTATCGTGTATTAAGTTTTAAATTGGTAGATATTGATCCCCCTTCTATACACACCTGGGAATAGTTGATAGTTCAGTTGGTATCAGAGCATAATAGTTTACCACTTAGGGTTTTACATCCCGGTGAGATCTTTGTAGTGAAATATGGAAGGAAGTTCCGCGAACAGACCTCCACTGTTCAACGACATTAACTATGCGTATTGGAAAGCAATCATGAGAGCCTTCCTAAGCTCTATAGATGAAAGAGTTTGGATGGTTGTAGAAGATGGTTGGTCCCCTCCAACCATAACTGCCACAATTGACAGTGTAGCCGTGACTAAACCTAAAGCAAGAGATGTCTGGACTGAAAATGAAATCGATAAGGTCACCCATAACAACAAAGGCCTTAATGCCATATTCAATGCTGTAATAGCAGATGAGTTTCGAAGTATTTCGAATTGCCTTGTAGCAAAGGAGGCATGGAAAAACTAGAACTCTCTCATGAGGGTACCCAGACTGTCAAGATTGCCAAATTGCAAATGCTTACATCTCAATTTGAAAAACTTCGTATGGAAGAACATGAAACCTTTAACGAGTTTTACGGCAAACTCGGTGAGATAGTGAATAACACATTTGCCCTAGGAGAGCATTTCAAACTCCAAGATAGTCCATAAGGTGCTGAGATCTCTCTACGAGCGATTTGAGGCCAAAGTTATGGCTATTGAGGAGAATAAAGATATTGATGCTCTTCTTCCTGAGGAACTTGCAGGTAATCTCAGGACATTTGAATCGAACTTTTGATCATCCAAGAAGCCAAAGAACATTGCTTTCAAGGTTTCTAAGCAAGTGGCGAGCAAGGATGACAAATCCTCCGATAACTCTAGTGACGAAGAAATTTCTCTTATCTTTAGGCAGTTCAAGAAGTACTTGAAGAAGAAAGGAGGATTTCAGAAATTTGACAAGTACAATTATTCATCCTCTAAGTCTAAACCTCATGAGAATGTCAAGTCATTTGATAAGAAATTTGAGAAGAAGAAGGGTGATGAGATTCAATGCTACAAATATCATGGGTTTGGCCATATGACAAGTATTTGTCTGAACAAAGGAAGCTCAAACCACTCAAAGGGTAAGAAAGCAATGAATGTCACTTTCGATGATTCTTTATCGGATTTCGGATCCTCTCAAGAGAGCGAAGAAGAGATGAGACAAAATTACGTCGCATTTACTGCCTCTCTACTGTCGTCACAAGAACAAGGTGACAACGAAAGAGACATATCCAATCAATCTTCTAGTGGTGATGATCTCATTGACATAAATTTAATCCCTAAATATTTTGGATCAATCAAACCCTTAAATAATTAAGAACAACCTTAAATAAAAAGAATTCATGTAATAATTCATGCAGTGCCTCAAGCCTGCTCTGATACCACTATTGGGGAAAATAGGGTCTAAATTAAATTGTGCAGCGGAAACAAATAACTATTTTCCCTTCACAGGATCACATGAGGATGCATGAATTAAAACAATAACTTGAAGATCAGATACATACCGTTTAAACGCTTGCATGTAATCCCAGATCTTCCTCCCACGTTCTGGATCAGTCGTCGAAAACCCAAAAGGTACAGCAACTGTATTTCAGCCATAACTCCCTAACTTTTGATCCGATTTGCCTATGTGATATATATTTTTTGTAGGAAATCGAATTTTCTACAACTTTGCGTGAAATAGCAAATCTCCAATTCTTCCCCGAAGTACCTCAAAACACGATAAAGGTCATAACTTGAATCCTAAATTAGGAGAGAGTTTTTAGATACACAAGTTAGGGTGGGCTATCTTATGAACCCTATCTCTATTTATAGAGAAAGACTCTCTTCCCATATCTTTAGCTCCAAGTTAGGTCCATATGGGCCCCACTTACTTAAGCTTTTGATTTATTACTTTGAGGTCCATATATCTCATATAATTCTCAAATAATAAATCTAATTGCAGTTAAGTCCACTAAATAACTGCAACTGAATACTCTCAAGTAAATGAATATTATTCAGAAGCCCTTCACTCGTTATACCAGCAAATAGTCCCTCCACTTAACTGATATTCGTAATATACACCAAGGTAACATTAACTATTAATGTCAGCACCTTTCGAGTAATTACATCTTAGTCCTTGCCTGCCATATCATACCATTATAATTATTCTAATAATCCAATAAACATTTTATAGGATCACTGCGCAGTCTAGAATAATTAATACTCTTGATTAGGCTCTCAAGGGAATATCATTTTGGTGTGGATTCCTTATTGACACAAAGTAATCCCACTAAGTGATTTCGACCACCCAACCTACCCAGAATATTGGATCACGTTTGCGTTGTCTGACCTCACTGTTTGGTAGATCAAAGTGAGTAGAAACCAACTTGTAGGGTATACTCTGCTCTCAGGATTTAGGACATTTGCAATTAGCAAGTTTTACAGAATCTTTTTATGTGCTGACAATAACATAAAAAGTATTCTGTCTGACCTGTTCAGTGTATTCTTAATACACCAACACACTGACTTAGAGTCGCCACTCTAGTGATGGAGATACATCACCCTATAATATAGAAGTCTAGTGTATTATAGTCTTATCAGATGAATTGTTCAGATTCATCACTGACTATGAACTATACAAGAATATAAGGAACCAGTAAATTACATCTCTCCATGTATGAACACTTCATACAAATAATTTACTTACAACATCATCTTGTGAACAACACTTAATCCATCATATGAATAAAGTAATAATATAATATCATGCTTATTAATAAATATAATTTATCAATGTTGTCAATTTAAATTGTTTTAGGGCATAAACCCCAACAGTAGTTCCTTGATGAATTTTGTGAGCATTGTGCAGGAGACAACAGATTTCAAAGACATTCTCTAAAGTTAGGATAGTATTTATCTTTGGAGGAATTTTATCTTTAAGTCATTGAGTCCATGTAAGGGGATATGAATTGTATTGGGAATGTTTATTTTATTATTTCCTTATGTATGGGGTTTTGTCACGAAATTGACAAAGAGGGAGATTGTTAAGACCATGAGTTCCTCCTTAGGTTTGTCAATTTGCATGTCAATTCAACAACTCAATGTAAGTCTATATCTTTGAGTTAGAGTTAGGTGTATTCTCCATATTTTGAATGTTGAAGACTTAAAAATTTAAAAGATCGGAAGGAAAGCATCTTGCAACTCAACTCACCATCAGAAATCGTCTTAGGATGGTTAGTGACCTAGATACCTCATTCTTAGGTGGTTAGACTATTTTAGAATTAATATACATAGGTTGGTTAGAGACTTAAAACCAAAAGGAGTTTTGGAACTCTTTCAAGGTTGGTTGGTTTCAAAACCACCTTGGTTGGTTTCAAAATCAGATCTTGAGGACTGGTTTCGAAATCAACTCTCTCAGGTTGTTCCAAAACTGCCCGAAAGCTTGGCTTTCGAAATCAGAAAAGTCTGATTTCGTAACCTGTATGATTTTCTCTGCTGGTTTCGAAATCGAGTTTTGGGTTTTGCGAAACTGTTGCTATTTTGTGACTTTTTAAATTTTGGAAGTTACCAAACCGACTTTGAAAGTGATTTAAACTTACTATAGGTGTTATGCGGAATTAAGAACAAGAATCGAATATTTTAATCTCATAACAGTTATGAAAATATGCACAAGAGATTTTGTTTACGAGGAAACCCAATCTGAGAAAAACCCCAGAACCTAGTCCAGAAATGATCCACTAAAAGTTCTTCAAAACTTACAAACCGATTTACCACTCGATCGGAAGGAGAGCATCTTGCAACTCAACTCCGCAAGTCCCGCACCTTGAACTAATACTTGGCTCCTCAAGTATTTCACCATGAGCTTGTCACTTCCGAGCTCAACAACCAGAAATCCACCGGCACACAAAAACAAAGTTTTTTGGTTTAAAGTGGGAAGAATAGAACCAAGTTTAAAAAGTTTGGAAGCTAAGGATATAGAGTTGAGGCTCTCCAATAACTTGTTAAGGTATAGGGTGATTGGTTGATTTAAACATGAATGAATCAACTCCATTTATAATGGTGAATTCTAGACATAGATTTGAAATGCACTAAGTGTGATGAGTGCATTTCTGGATCTAGATCTAGATTACACCATTAGTAATGAGTGATGTTCTTAGATCTAATTTATGACACCCTCACCTATTAAAAGTTGTTTCCCATGCTTCCATGTTCTTCCCAAAACAAGAATGGCGAGAAACTACTCATATAAGGCACTTTTCAGCTCTAAAAAACAGCCTAGATTCGCGGATCTGGGCAACACTTTCGATACCGTAATCATGGTTTCAAAAGCATAAAGCATCTGTTGAAAACAATAAGCAGATGGTTTCGATACCGAGAGGGCGGTATCGATACCAAAACTATTTTATTCCTAGAAGAGTTTCGGTATCGATAACACCTAGCATGGTATCGAAACCAAAAGTCATCTGTTACCAAAACAGTCTTTGGTATCGATACCAATTCATCTGGTATCGAAACTAAAAGTATCCAGGAGAAAACTTTTGAAGCGGTTTCGAAAGCGTAAGGTTGGTATCGAAAGCAAAACTTTGGTATCGAAACCAACAGGGCGGTTTCGAAACCACTAAGCTAGTTTTTCATAATTTTTTCTTTTTAAAACATTTTGAGCTCTTGAAAAACCTTATTTTGGTTAATAATGAAACTAACCACCTATGGTCCTTAGGCATCTAAGTCACTTACCATCCTAAGATGTTTTCCGATGATGAGTTGAGCTTCTTGGATTCTTTCCATTAATCCAATACGAACCGAGACTCACTAACTCTAACTCAAGTTACATTGACCTTCTTGAGTTTAACTTTTGACACGAAATTCGACAAACAATATATGAGAAAACTCTAAGACCTTTCAGAAGGTGGTCAGTATATCATACATTACCGGCGGCCAACAAAGTCTTAGGTATATAAAGCTTTTGCAGCGGTCATGTGTCCCTCGGTATTGACCTTCAACAATAGTAGTTTTGGTCATTTTTTGGGAGGTTGGCGACCAAAATAAACGACTTTTACCAGTGGCCGAAAATCTCTCGCTAAAACCTTTAGTAACGGGGTCTTTACCGACCAAGGCGGCAGCCATATACCATCGTTAGTAAAGATCTTTACCGACTACTTTTGGGCTTTTATCAGCAGCCAGTGACCCTGCTAAAACTCAAATTTCTTGTAGTGCCACCATTTAAACCCATTCTCCAACAAGATCTTAACACCAAAACATCAGCCCATATCATCACCCCTTCCACCCTTGAGTTCTTGTTCATCAAGATCCAAAACAGGAAGAAAACAAGGGGGAAAGATGGGGTCGATTTTCCTTTCTTCTCTTCCTCTTCCCTTCTTCTTGCTTCTTCTTCTCCTTCTTCCTACGTCACTTTCTCCTTGATTTCTCTCCTTCTCTCAATGCCTCTCTTTAGCTCACTCCCCCTCTCTTAACGTACTCTCTCTTCTCTCGTTTCTTTCTCTATTTTTTTTCTTATATGGAAATAGGTTGGGGGAGAAGGGCGGTTGAGGAAATCAAATTTAGGGAGGGGGCAAACCCACGGGCGGAACCTATGATGGGGTTGGGACGTGGGTCAGGCCAACCCGTGACCCAAAACTTAGGTCTAAATTTTTTTTTTTAACTCAATCCTCACCCTCAAATTATTTTCCTTTTTTATATTCTTTTGTGATGAAGATTTACTTTCAAGGTGTTGAGTTCACTCCAAAAATTTTAAACTTTCATAGTACACCTCTAATTAATTAATTGAGTGCACCAGTAACAACCCATAAAAATTATAATAGTACCTCTTAAGCATTCGTGCTCTTCGATACCACCCACGTGTTTCGCCACAAACAAGTAAGTAACTAAGTCGTTGGGTTGAGTCATGGGGGTTGATTTTCGGGGTCTCACATCAACTCCCCATTATGCACCTGTAACCAAGAGAGATTTTTAAAGAAAACGAAATAGAAAACAGGTATTTGGGGTGATGTTCATAAAGGAAAGTCTTATAAAATGGTATACATCAATTATGATGTACTCTATTGTAGCAAAAGAGTTACCACAATAAAGCTTTGCAAGTGACGATTTAAGTTGTGTGTGCTTACCATTTCATAACAAAGTTAAACCCTTGATTCCATACAATCAGTCATAATTTGGGACAAAAATGAGGCCATCAATTGTAGTATCCTAAATTATTTCAAAAGTACAAAAATGGACGAATTATCAAAAATTATTAAGAATGACCAACTAATTAATATAAATAAGGTGGTAACAAATGTAATTTTTATTTAAATATCATAAGGATTTAACTAAATAGACTTAGACAAGTTTAAAAAGGACTAAACAAACTCAAACAAGCTTCGTGCACGTACTTTGCACGTATTTATATTGGGCTTGTTCCTTAATTATAATTGTTGTTTAGGGGGAACAGCCAAAAGGCCCAAAATGATTTTTTTTTTCAGTCTGTTTAGTCCACCAAATTTTATATGAGTCTATTTAGTCCAAAAATAAAATTTGGATGGATCTGCCCTTTAACTAATTTATTTTTTAGATCTGCCCTTCAACCTGTTCTTCCCTTCTTGATTTATTTCAATCTCTTCAGTTGTTTCACCACGTACAACCCCACTTTACCCTTCTCTATCTCTCTCTCTTGCGACAAATCCCTGGTAGTTAGTTA
Source organism: Macleaya cordata (assembly GCA_002174775.1). NCBI lineage: Eukaryota > Viridiplantae > Streptophyta > Magnoliopsida > Ranunculales > Papaveraceae > Macleaya > Macleaya cordata. Next base: position 9,031 of record MVGT01002772.1, read on the forward strand.
CCCTAGCTAATTAGTTAAGGGGAGTCGAACACACTAGTACTCCAACCACCAAGTTGAAGAAGAGAGTTTATGGTGCCAAACATTGCCTCGAATCCAATATCCTTCAAGATATCTTTGCTCATCAGATCCTATAATTTGAGGAAGAGAATAAGAGAGAAATGGGGAAAGATCTGATTAGGAAAAAAAAAGATAAAGGAGAAAAAGTGAAAAGAAGGAAAAGAGAGGATAGAGAGAGAAGAGAGAGACCTAAGAGAGAGAGAAAAGAAAGGAAAGAGAAAGAAGAGGAAAATAAGAGAAAGAGAGACGAAGAAAAAATTCAACATAGATCAATGCAAAAATGTTTTTGCATGAATTATGCAAAAATATTTTTGCAGGAACTATACAAAATCATGTTTCACAGGTGATTTAGCATAGATCTATGCAAAAATATTTCACATAATGATTTAGCATATGCAAAAATATTTTTGCATGAACTCATGCAAAAATATTTTTGCATAAATTTCGTGATTTTTTTTTTCGAAAACCATTCTTGACTGGTCTATTTCAAAGATCTCAAAAAGTGCTTTCTAAATATATGAATTTTATCAAAATCCGAATTTTAGTTGAAGAAATATAACATTTTAAAGTTTAAAAATAAAAAAGATAACTACATTTCTCTCTCATACAGCTGTACAAGTTTGAAAAGGACAAAAAAGTAATTGACAAATATAATAAGGGTAAAACAGAAACATTAAAAAAGAAGGAATGGACTAAATAGATTTAGAAAAGTTTAAAAAGGAATAAACAGATTCAAAATGCTTTAAAAAAGGTATTTCAGTCTTATTAAAAATCTTGTGTACTAAATGGGTTAAAAAAAGTTATATATTGGATGTTTTGGCCATTATCCCCTGTTGTTTATTAATGTGTATGTTGCTCATTTAATGCTAGAGTGGAGTTCTTTAATGCTAGAGTTTTACTTAGTACCAACTATGTCCTCTATTTGATAAATAATTTACAACTATATATATATGCAATTTGCTAATAGAAAAACACACATAAAGAGTATTTTTAGAAGTATTAGCAAAATAGGCTTCACTCAAGTATTTGTATTGTATAGTAGTAGTATATATATATATATAAGGTCAGGTTATATAGTCCCTCTTATATAACCCCTCGCCTGTGGGGCCCACATATAATGTATCCAGGGGCTAATTTTTGGAGAAGATATTCTCCTCACTATGTATTTCATCATATTAAAAAATCAGCTCGTTCTAAAACTTCTAACCCCCTCAAATTAGCCCTTAAAAAATATGCAAGTTTTAAACTTTTATTTTGACCGTTGATTTAAAATGGGTAGATTTGAGGTTAGAAATTTCAGAACACGCTGATTTCAGGTAATTATGTTCTCCTCATCATGTAGAACATTCTCTCTAAAAATTAGCCCCTAGATGCATTACATGTAGGCCCTACAGATGAGGGGTTATATAAGGGGGGCTATATAAATATATATATATATATCAAATTACAGGAGTCATATACTTAACGGCGATATAACAACTGAGAAGTATTGAATAAAGTTTCCTTGGAAAATGAGATTCGAGGGATTTTAAGCAATCAAACAGCCTAGAGAAACTAGAATCCCAATGAATCTCTACTCTCCAATCCCACAAATTCCTCTTCCAAAATTCTACATCCAAATAAACCCCGTCCCAACCCTAATGGGACAGTATTGGTTATTAAAACTTCAACCCAATGGAATTTGGGACGAGATTGGGTTATGTATTGGTTTACGCCGCCCTGCCCCATTTTCTTTTTTTTTTCTTTTTTTTTGAACGGGATTATTGCTCAAGTTACATTGTGGCATAGATACACACAGTGGGCGTGTGAGAAGCGCAGAGAAATTGTCAAGAACATCGTCACCAACGAACGCATAAAAGGCACCCACCAACGGGTATAGAGAAACTGCCAATAACAGCGTACATATATTTATTATCAGATTACATGGGACAAACTTAACGACAATACCATCCCCCATTTTCTAATTACAAACTCTCAAGCTTAAGTAATATATTGGTGCAAGATAAGTCCACTAAGAAGTTCGAAACCTATTCAAATAAATGCTGTTTGGGTCTTATGTTAGGAATTTTGTCATACCAACGACACATCCCCAATGCACAGCGGAACAGGCTTAAGGATCTTCAGACTTAATAACGATGAATCAACAAGAAAATATAAAGACGAAGATAAAAACAAGCATCAACCACAACACAAGATATACGTGGTTCACCCTCACGGGCTACATCCACGGCCAAATCGGCGCACCGGAGAAACTTCCACTATTATCAAGAACATATTACAATGCTTCTTACTCAACCAACCAGATAAACATACATCAAGGATGTTAAAAGAATTACCGGAGAATACCAACGAGAATACATTAGAGATCGACTCTCTAAACTACTCCCAATAGCACACTCACATCATCTTCAACCTTAAAAGTCTATCTCCATGGTTGTACATAGTAACAGAGGAGAGAACATATAGAGAACACTAGAAACTTGGGTTGGGGCAGGGGCTCCAACCCCCATGAAGAAACCCTCAAACCCTAGATACTCACAAACCCTCTCTCTCTCTCTCAACAAGTCTCTCACACTTTTGGATTCCTCACTACATAAGAAGACCAAAACCCTAGGTTTACCTCTTTTTGAACCTTAGGAACTCCAACACCTTTACATTGGCCTCATGGCACTCTTTAGCACACCTCTAACCTATCTAGGACCTCCCTATTTATAGGTTTACAAGAGGTATCCATGAAATAGGAATCCTAGTCCAAGAAGGACTCAAAAAATAGCAACTTCATAAATTAGCAATTGCATTCCAAGGGGGGTTGCCAAAAACTCTACAAATCTCCACCTTTTTGGCAAACCACCTTCATACCTCTTAGAACTATCTCCTCGATCAAAATACGATGATTTTGAAGCACCATCCAAGTCTGCCACCATCTTCAACCTTGAAGAACACATGTGAAACTACACCATCTCACTACTGCAACTTGAAAACTTCAAGTACACCATCAATTGAATCCTCGCGCAAGATTCCCCCATTGATCACCAAGAGAACCATCCAAAAGAAACATCACCAGCTCTACCTAATCAAGGTAAGCTAAAACCTCCAGCACATGTCAAGATTATCGTGTGTTTGAACATCACCATCAAACCCACAAATGCGATTAACAGGCTTACCTATAAGCAATTCAACAAGCCATCGCCAATCCGACAAACTTTACCACCATCACACCCAACCTCGGGCACATCCTTGAAAAAACCCGCGCAAGCCATCAAGAATAATAAACAGATTAAATAAATCTCAAAACATCTCGTGCATACCTTTGAAGCTTTGCTAGACCACCCCAAACATATGAGAATCACCATCTCATCTTTGTAACCCTTTCTTTATAGTGTACGGCTACCCACACTTCCAAGAACCGCATAGAACACTCCATCCCGCTCCAACTTCACAGGAACCCAATGAAGGCTTTTTTTCTACATCCATCTTCCAAGATCTGCGTAGAACACTCCATCCTGCTCCAAAACTTCACAGGAGCCTAATGAAGGATTTCTTTCTACACTCATCTTCAAGTTGAACCACCCAATTCGTGAATCACACCACAAATCACTTCCTTGTGTTGAACAGATCAAACATTATCTTCACATATCCTCTACCCGAACGAAACTCCCGTTCTAAACCATTCACCATATTATGATCAAATCCAAACAGCCAACTTCACAGCTCTCCAAGTCTAACCTGTCGTTGATACTCGTTCGTTATGATACAACAAATTACACGGTTTTCTAGGTCGAACCATAGCTTTGATACCAGTTTGTTAGGAATTTCGTCATACCAACGACACATCCCCAATGCACAGCGGAACAGGCTTAAGGATCCTGAGACTTAATAACGATGAATCAACAAGAAAATATAACGACGAAGATAAAAACAAGCATCAACCACAACACAAGATATACGTGGTTCACCCTCACGGGCTACATCCACAGCCAAATCGGCACACTGGAGAAACTTCCACTATTATCAAGAACATATTACAATGCTTTTTACTCAACCAACCAGATAAACATACATCAAGGATGTTACAAGACTTACCGGAGAATACCAACGAGAATCCATTAGAGATCGACTCTCTAAACTACTCCTAACAGCACACTCACATCATCTTCAACCTGAAAGTCTATCGACATGGTTGTACAAAGTAACAGAGGAGAGAACACATGGAGAACACTAAAAACTTGGGTTGCCCCAACCCCCATGAAGAAACCCTCAAACCCTAGATCCTCACAAACCCTTTCTCTCTCTCAACAAGTCTTTCACACTTTTGGATTCCTCACTACACAAGAAGACCAAAACCCTAGGTTTACCTCTTCTTGAACCTTAGAAACTCCAACACCTTTACTTTGGCCTCATGGCACTCTTTAGCACACCTCTAACCTGTCTAGGACCTCCCTATTTATAGTTTTACAAGAGGTATCCATGAAATAGGAATCCTAGTCTAAGAAGGACTCAAAAATTAGCAACTTCATAAATTAACAATTGTATTCCAAGGGGGGTTGCCAAAAACTCTACATCTTAATCCCATAATGCTAGCAAACTTTAAAAGTACTTCTAGTTTCTAAGGAATTGTAGTTGGTCTGTCATTGTGGTTTTTTTAAAGAAAAAAATTTATACACAAATTATTGGTCTCGACCTGTCCCAATTCGATAGACTCATTTCAGATTTGGGTTGGAAATGGGATTGTGATTTGGTAAATGAGACGAGTTCGAGAATTGGATAACCAGTCCCAAACTCGTTTCGTTGCCATGCCTATATATCTATAAGTATTTAAAAAGAGGGATTTTTATTGGCACTCAATAAAAGGTTGTTTGCAAGATCTGTTTGGTTAGATTATTGGAATATTAGTGATAAATAGATTACTGAATCGACGAACACCAAAATATCGAGGTATGACGGGCAATGTCTTTAAGAGTAGAGTTCGCCCCTCTAGGATAATATCCTGGTGCAACACAAGTGTTAATGACGTCTACCCTCCAGAATTCAACGATCTCTGTCTAGTATGAGTGCACTCTCAATACAGGATTTCTCTGAACAACTTCGAACTTATTCTCTGGCAAGAACATACGAGTACTATTATGTATTTAATTAATATTATACACTTAAAGTGAATAAGAATTGAAGAGAAATAGGGCAGAGAGAGGCGATGAGAAAGAGAGAATTAATATTTTTAGGGGTTTTGGAAAAAACATTCCCTGTAAAAATATCATTATGATTTTAGTCCTTGTTTTATAAATTTAGTCCTTACTTCTGGACATAAAAGTCATAAAAGTAGGGACTAAATTTATAAAACAATGACTAAAATCATAATGACTTTTTTTGCAGGAACTTTTTTTACATTTTCCAATATTTTTTTATTGTCACAAATGAGAAGGAGATCGACCCTTTAAATAGGTGTCGTGAGATTGTAGTTGCACCCTAAATAAAGGGTTGTGACGATTTGGGTTTTAATAGGTACGCAGTGTTGTTTGGGTTTTATACCCATTCAACATACCCATTCATGTATACACCCCATCCATACATACTTGATCCATCAAACAACACAAAATGAAAGGTTCTGTTGGTTCGATTAGAGACGTGGACCCAATTTATAAAATAACTACTTTATTTTAAAGTGGGTCAAAAAAATTAAGTTATTACAAATAACCCCCAACTCTAAAGTATTTATAGAAACACCCCAAACACTAAAGTATTTTGAAATACACCCCTCAAATACCAACAATCCCCCACATATTTCAAAATACTAGGAAAAGAAATGCCAGAGTAATAAGGAAAAATAATGCATTAGAACTGGTGCCTTTTGGGCTATGAACAAACCTTAGGATGGCAAGTCGTAATTCACAAGAACATGGTGAAACTAAGTTTCTATGAACCGAAATTTCTTTTATGTGAAATAGAGGACATATACCCACATTAATTTTCAAATCATCGTTGTTTTGTGGTTTAGCACTTTTTGGCCCTGCGTTCTCCTAGTTTTCATGAGTTTTCTAGAGATCTGCCAAAGTTCTCATACGAATCGATCTAACTCCAAACTTATATAGGTGAACTTCCATCAAATGTGTATTGTAGTTATACACACCACCCAAAATGGCGTATAGAATTCATTGAGAGCATAGCTCAACCTAATCACTTACTGCATTAAGCACTATCACGCCATAGGAAGGGACTTTTCAAGTATCAATAAAACTTGATAGTGCTGACAGGAAGACCAGTGACTTGTTTTTACCTCTATGAACCTACTTCATGGGATCTCCAATCACATAGGTGAGGTTACCATCACTGTCGACCTAAGACTTTGGGCATTAGTCCCATTCCGCTCGATGTTTCAACCACTATCCTTCTATTTAGCGGTTTGGTCAGAGGATCGGCCAAATTCAACTCTGACCTCACATAGTCTATAGTTACAAGTCTAGACTCTAGCAGCTACTTAATTATATTATGTCTCAGACGAATATGTCTACTTTTCCCATTGTATATCTTACTCTTTGCTTTTGCTATTGCAGCCTGACAATCGCATAGCATATGCACTGAAGGAGGTGGTTTAACACCAATAGGAAGATCTGCCAAGAGGTTTCTAACCCACTCGACCTCAATTCGCATCACTATACCCCTCTAGAACTGGTGGAGTTCCACTGAATTTAATTCTATAATTAATTGTGCCTCTCAAGTACTTGGCTACTCTTTCAAGGGCAGTCCAATAGTCCTTGTTAGGACTTTGAGTATACCTACTAAGTCTACCCACTGCATAAGCAATGTCAGGTCTTGTACAATTCATTAAGTACATTAGGCTACCAATAATTTATGCAAATTCAGTTTGTAAAACACTATGTTATCTATTTTTCTTAAGTTGAGTATTACCATCATAAGGTGTCGGCACAGGTTTACAATCAAAATACCCAAATTTCTTCAAAAAATTCTTTACATAGTGTTCTTGAGACAACATTAAGACTAGTTCCCTTACATAGCATCAACATAAAGGCATATAATAATATAAGTGCTAGAGTCAAAGTATTTATAATAAACACATTTATCTTTCTCATTAATATGATAACCATTAGATACTAGGGCATTGTCAAACTTTTCATGCCACTGTTTAGGTGGCTATTTTAACCCATACAAAGATTTAACTAGCCTGCAAACCTTGGTCTCATTACCAGGTATAACACAACCCTCAGGTTAGTCCATATAAATTTCCACTTCTAAATCACAATTTAAAAATATTGTTTTCACATCCATTCGATGGATAACGAGATTGTGAATAGCAGTTATGGCAATCAAGATTCTAATAGAGGAAATTTTAGACACAGGAGAGAAGGTGTCAAAATAATCGACATCTTTCTTCTGAGTATAGCCCTTTCCAACTAATCTTGCCTTAAACTTATCGATAGATCCATCAAGTCTCAACTTCTTCTTAAAGATCCACTTGCATCCAATGGTTTTTGCATCTGGAGGCAAATCAACTAACTCCTAAGTATGGTTAGCTAAAATGGAGTCTAGTTCACTTTGAATTGCTTCCTTTCAAAAAGTTAAATTAAAGGAAGTTACAACATCATAATATGTCTGAGGATCATCTTCGACAAGAAATGTACAAAAATCATCACCAAAATTATTTTCTAGAGGCTCTAAACTTTGACGAGAGATAGATTTTTCTACACTTATTTTTATAGGAAAAATATTCTCAAAAAAATCTTCATTCTTGGTATCAAGAATAGTGTTGGCTTTAACTATATTGTACTCACTTTTCATTACCAAGAATCTGTAGGCCGCATTATTTTCAGCATACCCGATAAATATGCAATCAACAATTTTAGGGCCCAATTTTCTCTTTTTAGTCTCTGGCAAGAGAACCTTAGCAAGACACCCCCACACTTTGAAGTATTTCAGGTTAGGTGCACGACCCTTCCATAATTCATAAGGAGTCTTACCAGTTCTCCTATGAGGTACCCTATTTTGAATATGACATGCAGATAAGATGGCTTCCCCCCACAAATTTGGGGTTACCCCAGAGCTTACAAGCATGGCATTCATCATTTTTTCAGAGTTCTATTTTTCCTTTCTGTTATACCATTGGATTCAGGTGAGTATGGAGGTGTAATCTCATCTATAATACCATGTTGCTCACAGAAAGCATTAAATGGGTTCGACTCATATTCACCTCCTCTATCAGACCTAAGTTTTTTGATTTTCTTATCCAATTGGTCTTCAACTTATGTTTTATATTTTATAAACATCTCACCGGCCTCATCTTTGTTTCTCAACAAATGCACTTTACTGTATCTAGAGAAATCATCTATGAAAGTGACATAGTATTTCTTACCACCTCTAGACATGGTTTGTTTAAGGTTACCTAAATCACTATGAATTAGGCCAAGTTATTCAGATTCTCTAACAACTAATTTACATGTTTTCTTAGTTGATTTAGATTCAACACATACACCACATTTTTTATGATCAGATATACTCATATCTGACAACAAACCACAATCTTTCATTTTCTTAATATAAGAAAAATTCACGTGACCTAATCTACTATGCCATTGATCAATAGAGTCAACCAAATAAGCAGAAGAAGAAGCAATTGTATTCATGATAACATTAATTACATTTAATACAAATAGACCTTGACTATTGTATCCTTTTCCGATAAAGGCTCCAGATTTAGTAAGCACAAGTTTATCTGATTCAAAAGACACTTTTATCCCATTTTGGCCTAACAGAGATACAGAGACGAGATTACATCAAATCTCAGGAACATGGAGTACATTATTCAATGAGAGAATTTTTCCCATAGTTAATTTGAGAAGAATCTTTCCTTTTCCTAAAACAGGAGTGGGCCTCGAATCACCCATATAGACATGTTTTTCTCCTTCTATCACTAGTATGTAATCTGAGAAGGAATTTTGTCACCACAAATGTGACGGGAGGCCCCAGATTCTATCACCCAGTCCTTCATAGTAACCATATTCACTTGTGAAACAACTGCAGCAATAACATCTCCCTCAACTAAATTAGCATTTGGAGGATTATTATTTTCGTCTTTCCGTTTCCTACAATTGGCAACAATATACCCAGGTTTACCATAAGCATGGCAGTTACCTTTCATCTTGAAGTTAGGCTTGCGCCCTTTTAACTACCGTTAGGTTTGATATTTTGTTTCTTGGGCTTGTCCGCTGAGGTGTTAGACCCTCCTTCGACCAAATTAGCCTTGGAGTTAATTTCTTTAATCTTTTCGGCCTTATCTCTAAGCCTATTTTGTTCTTCAGTTCGGATGTCAACAATGATCTCCTCTAAGCTCATTTTCGCCTTTTTGTGTTTCATGCTACTTATGTAGTCTCTCTACGAAATTGGAAGCTTTTCAATCAAGCTTCCGGCAATGAAAGGCTGAGGGAGAGTTATGTCTTCATTTTTCAAGTCACTTATTAGAATATGAAATTCAAGAATTTGTGATGTGACGTCTTTGTCTCTGACATTTGAAAATGCAAGAAATTACCTATAGCATACTTTTGAGTTCCAGCATTTTTCAATGACATATTTTCGGTTCAAACTCTCCCATATTTCAGATGCAGATTTGTAGGGACAATATACATCAAAAAGTTCGTTAGATAAAGTGCTAAGAATAGTATGACGACATACCTTGTTCGCTTTAGTCCACTCAAGTAGTTTTTCATCAAATTTTTCTGAACCTTCTCGTGATTCAGGTTGAGTCAAAAATTACACCAAGTTCAATACATCTACAATAGAGAAGATTCTTTCTTGCCATCACCTAAAGAATCATCCGTTAAAATGTTCGATCTTGGGAGTGTCGGTAAGTGTACGAGAAGAGATAAAAGCAGCATATATTAAATATCTACTCTTAAGAATGTTGGAATATTAGTGATAAATGGATTACTGAATCGACGAACACGAAAAGATCGAGGTGTGACATGCACTGTCCTCAGGTGTAGATTTCGCCCCTCTAGGATAATATCCTGGTGCAACACAGGTGTTAATGACGTCTTTAGGAGCACCTTTTCGGATTCAGCTTTCTGTTAAAGAGAAAAGAGCTTTCTCACTTAAAAAATAGGTTTCCAAAAGGAAAACCTAACAAAGAGAGGATTCCGAACGGTAACCAGACAGAAAGGAGTAAACAAACAACTGTTTAGCACTTACAAACAACTGTCTAGCACTTCTGAACAACTGTCACACACTTATAAAGTAAAAGACAGGTGTTGGCTAGAAGTTTGACTTACAAGCTCAGCAAGCCTATAAATAGAGGAGCTCACCTCACTTTCTGAACTAACTGATCTTAACTAAAGAGAACTAATATGAGCTAGAAGAGAACTCCTCTAGACCAGAGAAAGCTCTCTCAATCTCTTTCTAGAGTCTTCTACTTTCTCTCTCTAAGATCCTTTAGGTTCTCTCTCTAGGGGAACCACTTTCTCTCTCTAAACTCTTTGAATGAAGGATTTTACCTCCTTCATTTTGGCGCCATCTGTCAGATTTATCTAAGCTAAAGAAGATAGAAACATAAAAAATGGTCGAAAAAATACCAGGAAGACTTGTTTGGAATGTTGATTCTGAGCTACAAAAGCAGACCAGAGAGCCTTCTCTAGTGGAAAATCCTCAAGAAATAGGAAACACACAGGCTCTTGATCAACAAGAACAAGTTCTGAACACCGAGAAGCAAGAGCAGGAAATCAGAATAGATCAAATCTGGAACAGTAAGAAGAGACAATTACAGAAACTAATCGTGTCTCAATGCTAACCAGATTGGTTCTGGGTATACAAAAAAAGCAAAAAGCTCAGTCGAAAATCTTGCAAATACTTCTATCGCAAACTCCGATTCCAAGAGAGTTTCCAACTGACGAGACAGCAACTCCGATGCATCAAGAATCGACACCAGTCGAACAACCCGAGCAGTTTGTGACTCAATCTGAATAGGTAGATTTTAGAGTACAAGCTAGACTCGAAATGGAAGATTTTATCTGAAAAAGTAAAGCAGATCTATCGGAGATGATCAGAAACACAAGTACTCCGACATTTGATCAGATAACCTCGATGCTAATGGAGACGGAGAGGGAATCACTATTCCAAAGTAGTATAATGTAGGTAATCTTACCTAAAAAGATCTAGATTCTAAAGTTCGATATGTTTAAAGGCGAATCTGATCTAGTAGATCACTTGCTTCATTACAAGCAAATGATGGGATTATATGAACAAGATGAAGTGTTAATGTTTCGTTTGTTTCTATATAGTCTCAACAAGCATGCTTTAATATGGTTTTACAAGTTAGAACCTAGAAGCATCAGAGGTTTCTCTGATTTAAGAAAGCTATTTTTAGAGCAGTACTCCTGCAACCGAAAACTTAAAATTGATATCGACTCATTATTTCACCTACGACAACTGTCTAGAGAATCCTTGAGAAAATCATGAAAAAATTTCGACAGGCAATTCTAACAATCGATTCAACGGATGAAAAATAGCAATCATAGCATTTAAGAACGTAATTATCCCTGGAACAGATGTTCACAAAGGTTTAGTCATGGAAAAACAAAAAACAATCAGTAAATTAATTGTTAAAGTTGAGAAATACTCTGTATTAGAAGAAGAAGTCGGTGAAAGAAACTTTAGACACCAATTTTTGCCCTCGAACTCTAAACATCGAAAATTCAGTGTGAAATGCGAGATCAGGCTTCAACTACCTCTAATTCAACCCAATCAATCATTGCACCAACTCAATTTAGTCATCCCCCAACTCTATTTTTGGCCAATTTGGCCCAAACCGGGCCTAATTGAACGAATCGGGTGAAAACCCCTAAAATTTAGACCCGAATTGACTTTAATTGGACTACATCAGGGTTCACTGACCCTTGACTCAACTCAATTGAGTCCCCCCATTAACTCAATTTAACTTCATTAAGTTCAATTTAGCTCAAAATTGAGCATAATTGAAAGATTGGGTGAAAATCCTAAAAATTATTCCCAATTTGCCCTTAATTTGACCATTTTAGGGTTCTCCGGGCTTAATTAAAACTTAATTAGTCCTTAATTAATGTTTAAGATCAAGAAATTTCAAAAATTTGAGAGAAATTGAACTTAATTTGAGTTTAAAATCAAAATTAGAACAAGAATCGGAGTTAGAACAAACCCAGAACCAATTTTCAAAGGCGGGAGAACCGTTAGAATATTCAGAGAATATTCCAATGGCTCTCCATGAGTCATTTTGTCCTGGCCATTAGATCGGATCAGATCTAGCTGCTTGCAGAAAACGGCTCAAGGTTGGCTGTTTTCTGCTGACCGTTAGGTCTGATCAGATTTAACGGCCAAGATTAAATAGGCCATAAAACCCTCATTTTAGCCCCTTTTTCCACCCAATGTTTTTAGATCTGTCTCATCCACTCTCCCCCCTTAACCCTAATCTTGTTTACACCCTACCAACCCCATTTTTTCCTATAAATAGAGGAGATCTCTAGCATTTGGAGGAAGGCATTGAATAGATCTCAAGTAAGAGGCATTCAATAGATCTCAAATAAGAGAGCATTCAATACATCTCAAGGGAGAGCATTGAATAGTTTTCATGGGAGAAGCATTCAATAGATTAGATTAGATGTATTCAATAACTAGCTTTGAGTTTGAACTTGAATTAGATTCAAGTAAAAAAGGAGAGAAGTAGATATAGTGTAAGAATGTTGGTGAGTATTTGTCCATTTTGAGTGAAAATTTATTTTCATTTAGGTGGTAGAGATTAGGTGATAACAAATTTATTTTCATTAAATCTTGGCCATACACTTCACCTTTACCCTTAATCCATCATCATCTACACCACACACCTCACCTAATTCCACTAATCTTGTTCCAAGATCATTAAATCTCACTCATGATGGGAAGAACTCGAATTAATTGAGCTTTTTTTCCATTTTGAGTTTGGTTTAAATAGAGAGAGTTAGTAGTAAATCACTTTACTTTTCAAAAGAAAACTCATTTTTTTTTATTTATCATTAACAAAAAATCATAGCTTGATGGAGGCTTGATCAAAGGGGTTTTCTTCACTCTCTCATTGGTGGATCTTAAGCAAAATAGGCAGGTGATCATCACCCCCTTTTTACTTATTGTAGAGATTCTTTTTTAAGTATTGTATGATGTGGTTTAAAAAAGGAAAGTGAATAAATGTTGTCATTTCATGAATCTCATCTTATTATTTTGTTTTGATGTACTAGGTAGTTACTTTTCCTAGAATAAATACAACATTGCTAATGATCTTTATCACTATTTTTCAACACATATGAATCTTTGAGTATTATTTTTAAATAAGAGCTAGTTTAGGTAATGTTCATATGTCATGAAATAAAAGTAGTTTGTTTAGCCTCTTAAATAATATTTCATCATGAAACAATGCATTGTTTCATATGAAATTCATGTTAGTGCCAAAAGTGACATGTTTAGTAAGAATACCAATCATTTAACTATGTTATCTAGCGTTTAGGTGTATGGGGTTGATTTTCAAGTCACTACACCATTAAAAGAGGCCAAAAACGTGTTGGAATCTTTTCATACAAGCATTAAATGAAAAATATAAAAATGTAGTCTTGTAGATCATGAAAAAATACACAAAATGTGCTAAAAAATGAGTCAAAAAGGTTGTAAAACGAAGAAGTTATGATAGTTTGAAAGTTCACTTTAAATGTGTTCGATGAAATACCTAAGTGAATGTTTGATGTGTAGAAATGATTATTTTGCTAATTTCACATTAATACTTTATTTTGTTGGTTTAAATTGAAGTATATCAACCTTGGTTTTAGGTGAAACCCTAGGGTTTACATTAGAGACTTGTCACTTTTGATGGTGTGCCTTAGAAATCAACTAATAATGAGAATAAAACTTCAAATAAGCTTTATGGGCTTGGTAAACCCATCTTCAAGCAAGCCCACTCTACATTTTTATTGAGTGTTGGGCTTGTTTCATGAGTTTTAAACTCATATCTTGGAATTGAGCTTCATAAATCAATTTCTTGTGTGGGCCTAGCAAGAACATATCTTGGCTTAGGCCCACCTTTCTCTTTTGGGCTTGGATATGCCTAAAACCCTAATTCAAAACCCTAACCAAGCTAATGAAATTGGACTAGTTTTCTCTCTCTTAGATTAATTAATCTAAGTTAGGCTCCTTAGTTGAAGAAATGCATTAGAAATTAGAGTTGTGTGTTAATTTTGGGATTAGGCTAGGAATTTGCCTAAACTAGTCAAAATGTGACCACCATGGACTGGCACTCCTAAGTGTGGCATGCGTGCCTACGCCACATCGATGGTCTTACACACTCAATTAGTTGGGTTAATTCTTAGACTAACCCCACCTTTGCAATAATCAAGATTTTCAAAACAAAGAAGAAAAACAATATTTTCTACTAATCAAATCATTTTACATTGATTTTGGATCATGCTTAACGCTAGGGATTAGAAATCCTAGTTAGGACTCTAGATCTTCCCTAAAGCATATCATTTAATCGTTTGGCATTAGATTTTGGATCATGCTTGAAACTAGGGATTAGAAATCCTAGTTAGAACTCTAGATCTTCCCTAAAGCATATCATTTAAGTATTTTGCATTAGATTTTAGATCATGCTTAACGCTAGGGATTAGAAATCCTAGTTAGGACTCTAGATCTTCCCTAAAGCATATCATCAACATTTGCATTAGAACTTGGATCATGTTTAACGTCAGGGATTAGAAATCCTAGTTAGGACTCTAGATCTTCTCTAAAGCATTTCACTTAGTTGAAGCATTTGCATTTGAAATTTGGATTATGTTTAACGCTAGGGATTAGAAATTCTAGTAAAGACTTCTAGATCTTCCCTAAGACATGTCATTTATTTTTTTAAAAGAAAGAGCATCTCATTGCCACGTGTATCCCAGTTTGCACGTGTCTCCGAAAAATCCCAATTGGGTCAAGAGCATGACTAATTTGCGCATGTTACTATTTTTTTAAAATAAAAATACTCGTATATCATGAGTGCGTACACATGGTTTCCCAGTTTAGCCATGTGTATTTCGAGCACGTATATAGGCCCCAATATTCCCATACACAACTCATAGTCACGTGTATTCCACCTCATGTGTGAATGGTCCAGAGTCTATTTACACTTCGTTGCAAGACTAGTTCGCTGTGCTTCAAGGTTTACATAGTCGTGGCGAATCCCCTTGTTTTCTCGTTGGCCGTGAAGAGAGGTTCGCGACCAACATTGTTTGTATGTGAATAGACGCAAGTCTATTTGCAATTTTGCGAGACGTAAATTTAAGTTTACGTATCAAAGTGTGTTTTACTTTTTGCCCCAAAACCTCGATTGCATGAAACATATATTAGAGGGGACTGAACTTACTTTTCTTGTACACACTCTTTTTAGTGTAATGTAATAATTTTAAATCATGAAATTCCACCCAAATACCCTTAGTTGTGAAGTAGAGGCCGATCTTACGATCGGGCTGCTGTCGGGTGCCTAACACCTTCCCGACCCATAAGGATTCCCTTACCAAGAATCTCTCTACGTGGACCAGACTAGTCGGTCGCTAAGTTTTCTGCTAAAACAAAATGATTTTCCAAAATTGAGTCCTGATTCTCAGATTAATCAAGTGGTGACTCCATAAGTACATTAGACGATTCCACCCCCAGTTTGGAATACGAGAAACGGTTTCTCTTCGGCCGTACGCGATCGAAGGGAAAAGTTTTTTCGCGGATCCTACAGCAGGCGACTCCACTGGGGATAGCAGGAATCTTACTTGAAAAACAACTATGGGTATTTCTTTGGAATTTTATGATTACACACTTCTCGAATTGACACACACACTACATGCACCCATTCATTTTTGCATTTGCATCTCGTTACTCTATTTTGATCCTATCAGAACTAGTGAAACTGGTGACTGAGTAGATACCGTCCCGACCAAGCGGTAATATTGAAAAGACCAGCTTCGTGCTGCGAGGTATATTGGTAAGTGCCATAACCACCCAACTAGAGTCTAGTTGAGCCTTAAGCATGCATTCATGTAGCCGCGATAGATTGTATCCTTAGGATAACCCAGAGGAATGCATACATGCTCCACAAATCCAGAGGCATGACTTACGTAGGATCTTCTTGTGGTTCTGACAAAGTTCTTTTGTCCAAAATAGATTCTAGGTGCCCAGAGCAGTAGCCACAGGAAAATGCGTAAAAAGAGTTTGGGCTAGACAGTCAAGAAGGTTAGAACAGGTTGAGAGTTCATCGAGCACAGTTTCAGAATTCAGTCTCAGTGTGCATAGTGAAAACATGTTGGATCAAATAGATGATGGTGGTAGTATGATAGAAATGGAAAGAATGCTCAGATTATGTTTAGAGAAGATCCTGAAAGAAGACCTAGGGCCGACTATCAAGAGGATAATGTTTGAGAAAGTGGTCTTCAACAACCAACATCAAGAGAACACCCCTACTCCTTTGGGTTACACCGAGAAAGCACAAAGCTCGGCTACAAATATGAGAACTAAGGAGGCTGCTTGTACGCACTATCAAGAGCCTGGAAAAACTTACCCAATACATGACATTATTGATAATCCTCTGAAACCCTCGGTCAAGAAAGCACCTTCTCAACAATGTTTGTCAGATGACGAAGAAGAGCTACGAGAAGAGTGGCATGCGAGACAGAAGGATAAGGTAATTCCTACCTAACGAGAAATGGTTGATGTCTAACAGAGGTTGAAATGCTTGGAAGGAGGGACTACTTATGCTATCGACTCTTGATATCAATGCCCAGATGAAGAACTCCCATCCGGATTTAAGTACCCAGAAATGAAGCAGTATGATGGGACCAGATCAGCCAAGGCCCACATAATTATGTACACGGAAAACATGAGGCCGTTACACGTAAGTGATAGCATGATGGCCCATCTTTTCCAAAGGAGCCTGGTTGGAGACGTTTTAAAATGGATAATTGAATTGGACTGATCCAAGTACCCGACATGGGTCCAATTGGGTGATGCATTCATAAAGCATTTCACGTATGGGACAGATAGCATAGTAACTAGAAGACAGTTGGAAGCTCTGCAACAACAGCCCGATGAGTCATTCACCGATTTTGTGGCAAAATGGAGAATGAAAGTTAGAAGCATGATTGAACGCTACTCAATGAAGAATGGGTATATGCCAACAATGATTGCAGACGTAGCTGACTCCAAGGGAAAAAAGAATGGGAAAGAACACGTCAATCATGTCTCCTCTGACAACTCTCAAAAGAAGCAACATGTCACAACACAAGTCTCCCAAGAGCAAAGTCCATTTCAGATCACAGCACAAGGTAACCAGCAGGCACAAGGGAATCAACAATCTCAGGGGAACCTTCTTGCTCAAGCCACCCGACACTAGATGGGGAGAACGCAGGGAATTTTCAAAATTTCCTGGACTTCTAGATGCAAGTTTGGTGACTCTTATAAGGCTAAAGCCAGTGTTAAATCCACCACCTAACTGGCATAACCTAAATGAGCACTGTCAATTCCACTAATCGCATGTTCATCTAACAGATAACTGTCCAGCCCTTCGTCATAAAATCCAAGATTTGCTGGAACATGGAGTAATCACCATGGTCTGAGTCCAAATACTAGTGAAGCCAAATGTCCACACAAATCCCCTACCAGTCCATCACTCAGAAAGGCAGCAGATAGTAAACTACATTAAGACTGAGTTAGAAAGGAGAAACACATGGAGGTTGCAACGATCTAAGCTACATTTCAGGAGGAGGTCAGCGATGACTTAGCTGAAACATCTCGCCAAGCTCCAATCACTTTTCAGGATTTAATGGCTAGAGGCAAGAAACGGTTGGAAAAGTAATAGCCGATCTAAACTAAAGAGATAGCTCAAAGTACAGACAAAGGGTAAACCAGTGAAGTCATGAAGGCAGAGGCAGAGAAAAAAGATCCATTATTCACGATAGTGAAACCCCCGCCAATGAGGTTACCTATAGTAATGGAGGATCTACTTAAACCTCTCATTGACTTACAAGAATGCATCAATATCAAATCGCAGGATCACTTGTAGCAAGACCCTTTGAAGGTTGAAGAAGACTGTTAAGAAGTACAACACTAGACACGAGTAGGTAAAGCGTTCAAACCAGCACATTTAAGGTCAGACAACCCAGCGATTGCAGTCAGAGCTCCTCTATTTCAAGTCCCACAACAAATACCAAGGGAACAGAAAGAAGAAGATGACTTGGTCGCTGAGCAGATAAAACGAACAAAGGCGAACATCTCGGTGTGGGTACTACTGGAGGCATCAATTAAGCACCGAAATGCGGTACTTAAAGCGTTAAACTCAATACAAGTTTCTACGGCAATCACACCTGATGAATTAGTAGCAACGGTGGCCCAAGTCTGCAACATTCAGGCCATATCATTTTCTGATGAAGACCTCCCAGAAGAAGGGGTAAGACATAATCGAGCCTTGAACATCACCTAGGCTAGAACCACTTGGTGGTACCGCTAGTCCTCATCGACAATGGTTTGGGGGTAAATATCTGTACCTTGCAAATGGCAAGCATATGGATTTAACTGGTTCAGATATGGCCTTCAATGATGGGACGGTAAGTACAGTAAAAGGTTTTGACAACGGTCGAAAATCTATCATGGGAGAATTCACTACCTCGATACTAATAGGATGGGTACATACAGAGGTACATTTCTTGGTGAAGGATATTGATGCAAATTTCAACATGTTACTAGGGCGACCCTGGTTGCACCAGCATAAAGCAGTATCATCAACTCTGCACCAGAAAGTTAAGTTTCCGTTCAAGGATCCGATGGTGGTCATCTTCGGGGACAGTGATGAGACTGAGGAAATCGCAAACCAAAATGGCAAAAATATTGTCCCAACACAATTGAGGCTGAAAAATAGTTATGCAACTTTGCTGAAGAGAAGGTCAACCTACTTATAAAGAGACTACCAATGCGAGAGAAACTTCTGAGCAGTTTTGATCATGGAAACAGAAGAGTAGCGTATCTCATAAGGACTCAGAGATTTTTCTCGGGAATGGGGTTGGGAAAGAATCTGCATGGAAGGACTAAACCTCTGAGTATCAAGAAGAAGGCACAGGTAGGAAACTTTAGATTGGGGTACCAACCGACAGAAGCGGAGATAACAAAGTCTAATGCCGAGAAGAGCAGAAGAGCATAAATCGAGAGCAAATGGAACCGATACGTCACACCTGATATCAACTGGACAAAGCAACCAAAATATCATGAGTGGTTCATCCGCAAGGGTAAAAATAATATTGCTCAGACAAGATTTCAGAAGACTACGTTCATCTTAAAAGACAAACCAGCTCCGGTACACCAAGATGAGCCAGTGGATGAGACCCTGCTCGAAGGAGTAAGCAACTTGTTCGACAATACTGATACTGCAGAAATTCCAGAGTAAGAGACTGATGTAGAAGCTGAAGTAGAGAAGCAACTAGTGGGAGACGACCACATTTTCATAATCCATGAAGAGCCAATGATTGATCGTCACCTATTTGTTCACTCTTTGTCTGGTAGTGCCAAATCAAATTTCTCTATAACTAAATCAGCAAAGAAATACCGGAAGAAGAGGTTCGTCGGGACAACTAAGGGAAAGAAGCACATGACTGCCATAGCCTACCGTCTGGCACTTACGCCCAGCAAAAGAAACATGGGACGAGTACATGAGGATGCAAAGGTAAAGGAGCAAAGCCTCGCAGGTACGCAACAAGTTTGCAAAATTCATGAAGAATCCTCCTTTAAACCTTATCTTCTTGTACATTCAATTCATGATATTTCTGTGAGAGCTAACTATGATGCAAGATCAGGAGCTGGAGAAGCATCTTCGAACAGCCAAAGAAAAAATAACCTAGATGATTTGGAAGATGGGGCGCCCTCGTCTGATGAGGGAGATTTATGGGCCCCGACAGACTATGTGTTTTCTTTAGAAATACCCTTATTTTTAAAAAATCAAAAAAATTCAGAAATCTTGAAAAATCACAAAAAATTTGAAAAATCAAAAAGCCCAAATTTTTTTGTAAATATGAATGAAAACATTTTTGAGTAAATGGTTTTTGGACTCGACCTTGAGAATGACGTTGATGAAGAATCCGGAGATGACTAGGAAGATTTTGCTCCAGAAGAAATTCTGAGTGAGATCCTCCAGTCGCTGGATAAGCATGAGGATAGGACTGGGCCTTTCGAGGAAGAGGTCGAATTGGTAAACCTTACCTCAGAATACCAACCTCAGATAGTCAAGATTGGCACCGCCTTATCCCCAGATGAAAGAAGAGGAATGATTTTGCTGTTGAGAGAGTATAAAAAGAATTTTGGATGGTCTTATAAGGACATGCCGGGACTAGATACTGGCACGGTAGTGCATCGATTGCCCACTTACCCAGATTCAAAGCCAATCAAGCAAAAACTGAGAAGACTAAGGCCGAAATGGACCGTCAAAATCAAAGAAGAAATTGTGAAGCAGTTGAACGCGAAATTTCTTGTCCAAATTGACTATACAAATGGTTAGCTAACATCGTCCTGGTGCCCAAGAAAGACGAAAAAGTTCGGATGTGCATCGACTACAGGAATCTCAACAAAGCGAACCCTAAGGATGATTTTCCACTACCTCATATCGTCATATTGGTCTATAATGCCACCGATCACGGCTTATTATCCTTTATGGATGGATTTTAAGATATAACCAGATCAAGATAGCAGAAGAGGATATGGCAAAGACCTCCTTCATCACACCATGGGGAGTCTATTGCTACCGTGTAATGCCTTTTAGACTTAAAAATGCAGGGGCAACCTACCATAAGGTTATGACCACCATCTTCCATGATATGATGCATAAAGAGATCGAGGTGTATGTTGATGATTTGATTGCAAAATCAGAAAAAAGAGAAGATCACATCCGAGACTTAACCAAGCTCTTTAAGCGTCTTTAGAAGTTCAAGCTACGACTTAATCCAAAAAAGTGTGTATTTGATGTGAACTCTGGAAGCTGCTAGGGTTCATTGTTAGTCACAAAGGCATCGAAGTAGATCCATCCAAAGTGAAAGCAATCACGGAAATGCCTCCGCCTAGAAACGAAAAGAAAATCTGTGATTTTTTAGGGAGGATTTAGTACATTAGTAGGTTCATCGCTCAGCTTACGCCGATTTGTGAGCCTATCTTCAAATTATTGAGGAAGGATACTCCGAAGATATGGATGGGGAGTGTCAAGAAGCATTCGACAAAATCAAGAAGTACTTAACGAGCCCGCCAATATTGTTCCCTCCAACCTCAGGAAAACCTTTAATTCTTTACATCACAGTGACTAACACATCAATGGTGCAGTGCTGGGACAGTATCATGAGGAAAGTGGTAAGGAAAGAGCTATATACTACATCAGCAAGACGTTGTCAGGATATGAAAACAACTATTCAGCACTAGAAAAGACTTGTTTTGCACTAGTATGGGCTGCCAAAAGGTTGAGACATTATATGTTGTCTCATTCTGCGTTACTGCTTTCAAGGATGGATCCTATCGAATACTTGTTTGAGAAGCCGACGCTTTTAGGAAGGACTGCAAGATCTTCCGTAAAGCATGTCACTTAGTTGAAGCATTTGCATTTGAAATTTGGATTATGTTTAACGTTAGGGATTAAAAATTCTAGTTAGGACTTCTAGATCTCCCCTAAGACATGTTATTTATTTTTTCAAAAGAAAGAGCATCTCGTTGCCACGTGTATCCCAGTTTACACGTGTCTCCGAAGAAATCCCAGTTGGGTCACGAGTATGACTGATTTGCGCATGTTACCATTTTTTAGAAATAAAAATACTTGTATACCATGAGTACACGTGGCTTTCCAGTTTATCCATGTGTATTTCGAGCACGTATGTGGGCCCCAGTATTCCCATATACAACTCATGGTCACGTGTATTCCACCTTATGTGTGAATAGTCCAGAGTCTATTTACACTTCGTTGCAAGACTAGTCCACTGTGCTTCTAAGTTTGCATAGTCGTGGCGAATCCCCTTGTTTTCTCGTTAGTCATGAAGAGAGGTTTGCGACCAACATTGCTTGTATGTGAATAGACGCAAGTCTATTTGCAATTTTCTGACATGTAAATTTGAGTTTACGTGTCAGAGTGTGTTTTACTTTTTGCCCCAAAACCTCGATTGCATGAAACATATATTAGAGGGCTTAAACTTACTTTTCTTGTACACACTCTTTCTTAGTGTAATGTAATAATTTTAAATCATGAAATTCCACCCAAATACCCTTAGTTGTGAAGTAGAAGCCGATCTCACGACCGGGCAGCTGTCGGGTGCCTAACGCCTTCCCGACCCATACCATGATTCCCTTACCAAGAATCTCTCTACGCAGACCAGACTAGTCGGAAGATCACCAAGTTTTCTGCTATAACAAAATGATTTTCCAAAATTGGGTCCTAATTCCCAGATTAATCAGGTGGCGACTCCATAAGTACATTAGACGATTCCATCCCTAGTTAGGAATACTAGAAACCGTTTCTCTTCGGCCGTTCGCGATTGAAGGGAAAAGTTTTTTTCGCGGATCCTACATAAACAATTACAGCTGTCACAAGATCTATGAAGTTGAAGAAGAAGATAAGAAAGGAAGCAATAGCAGAGAAAGGGAGTCAAGCTCTAAACACAGAAAGATCTCAGACGACAATACAAGTAAAAAGTGGAAACAATGAAAAAATATTGAAAAAGCTTTCCTTCCACTCAATGCTTCACTAGAAGAAATCTTGGAAGAGATCAGGGAAGAAAAATTCTTCTATTGGCTGAGACATCTAAATAACACCAAAACAAGAGGTGATGGAGTTCTATTTTGCAAATATCATAGAGCATACAGTCATCCGATGAATAATTATAAGAATCTTATGATGATGGTTTAAAAAAGGAAAGATTCAACACTTCCTTCAAAGAGGATTCAATAACCTGGAAACCTTTAACAAAGAGGAAGAAAAATCTCCAGTAGTTCATGGAGTAGTTGATGTTATAATATATCAACCCAGGGAGGATTGTGTTCGATTTATGGAAACCTCTCCCAAACAGGTAAAACGAATTTCTGAACACTCTAGAATAGTCGGTAGCGTGAAAACTAAGAAGCTGGGGAACGGAGAAAAAGTAATTGAGTTTACCACAGAGGAACCGAGGAAGAAGGTACTTTCTATACTGAACCACTATTGATTACTTTAACAATAGATGGTTGGGAGGTTAGGAAAATTTTAATTGATCCTGGAAGTTCTGCGGATATAATTTTTAAGCAAGCTTTTACTAAGATTAAATTTTAAGGAGGATTTAGCTATTACGAAGGCTCCTTTAGTTGGTTTTAATAGAGCATATACATATCCGAAAGGTGAGATAAAATTACCAGTTTTAGCTAGACCAGTTTTAACTTCTGTGAGATTTCTGGTAGTAAATTCTCCATCTCCGTACAATGTGATTTTAGGAAGAACATGGTTACATAAAATGAAAGTTGTTCCCTCTACCTTTCATCAGAGATTGAAGTTCCTAACTTCAGATGGTATTCATGTTTTAAAAGGAGATACAAATTTAAGTCAGGAATGTCAGGCTGTTGAGCTTAGAAAGCTCAAGCTAGAAACCTTATAGCAATCACAGCAAGAAGGAAAGGAGCAGGAAAGCTTTCCGAAACCTATAGAAGTAACAAAGAAAGTTCATTCCCAATGCTTGGAGAAAGGAAGAATAGATGTTGAAAAAGATAAAGTTGAGGGAATAAACTTGGGAAGTGAGGATGAAAAGAAAATAACATTTATTGCAAGAGATCTGGATGCTAAAGTCAAAGAGTCCATTATCCGATTATTGAAGTCTAACATTGATCTCTTTGCTTGGAAAATTGAAGATATGCAAAGAATCGACGCTAATATTTCATGTCATAGTTTGAACATTATAAAAGGTTTCAAACCAGTAAAATAGCGTCCGAGAAAGCTTGTTGAAAAGTATTATGGTCCTGTAAATGAAGAGATTGACAAGTTGTTAAATGCAAGATTTATTCAGGAAGTGCAATATCCAGATTGGATTGCAAATATAGTCGCAGTACCAAAGAAAATTGGGAAAATTCGAGTCTGTGTGAATTTTACAGACCTCAATAAAGCTTATCCAAAGGACAGCTACCCTCTCCCAAATATAGATAGAATGGTAGAAGCAACAGCAGGCCATGAATTGTTAACATTCATAGACGACTACTCTGGTTATAATCAAATTCCTAGGAATCTAGAGGATGTCGAGAAGACAACTTTCATCACAGATAGAAGTTTATATTGTTATAAGGTCTTGCCTTTCGATTTGAAAAATGCAGGAGCTACCTACCAGAGGTTAATGAATAAGATGTTCAAGGACATAGTCAGTGAAACAATGGAAGTTTACGTTGACGATATGCTGGTGAAGAGTAAAAAAAAAGAAAATCATGTTCTTGATCTAGAAAGAACATTAAATTGCATAAGAGAGTTCAAAATGCGAATAAACCCAGCAAAGTGCTCATTTGCTGTAACATCAGAAAGAACAGAACAACCTATTTACTTCATAAGTAAAATTCTGCATCTTGCCAAAACAAGATACACTAAAATGGAAAAGCTAGTGTTGGCCGTAGTATTTTTTACTCAGAAGCTTCGTCCTTACTTTGAAGGGTACGTCGTTTAAGTAATGACAGAATACCCTATCAAAAATGTCTTGATTAAAGATCAGAAAGCTGGAAGAATATCTAAATGGGCTATCCAGCTCACTCCATATGACGTACAATTTGTGTCTTGCCAAGCTATCAAAGGGAAAGCAGTTGCAGATTTCTTGGCTGACTTTCTAGTTAAAGAACTTTCTTCTGATTTCATTGAAAATGAAGAAGGAATTCACGAAGAAGAAGAACAATAAGGAGACCTGGAAAATGTTATACCTTAGGAAGCACAAGGAAGGCTGAGAATATTCGTTGATGGTTCCGTTAACAACTCAGATGCTGGGATAGGTATTGTTGTTATCACTCTAGAAAACAACAAAATTGAACAAGTTGTTCGATTACAATTCGCTATTACAAACAATGAGGCTGAATACGAAGCAGTGATAAGGGGTTTATAGATTGCAAAAGATCTAAAAATTATAGAATTCACTATCTTTAGAGATTCTCAGTTAGTGATCAAGCAAATCAAGAAAGAATTCGAGGCCAAAGAAAGTCGTATGATGCAATACTTAGCTATTATAGAAAGCTTATTGAAAGCTTTCCCGAAAGTACACTTTCAGCAAATTTCTCTTACTGGTAACAGATACGCAGATGCGTTGCCATACATTGCTTTAATGTTTGAGCAATCAGAAAAAAGATTACTACTAATTGAAGTTCTTTCTGAGCCTACAAGTTTAATTTTAGAAACCTGCTTAATCGAAGAACAGCAAGAAAATTGTATGACGGACATAAAGGAATATCTACTCAGTGGAAAGCTCCCATAAGGGAAAAGGGAAGCACAAAAAATCAAGCTCAAGGCAACAAGATCCACAATTCTTGAAAACGAATTGTATAGAAAGTCGTTCCTGGGTCCACTACTATGGTGCATCACTAAAGAAAAAGGCGAAAGCATATTAAGAGAAATACATTCTGGTACCTGTGGAAACCATTCCGAGAGAAGGTCTCTTGCCCAGAATGCACGTTCCCACGGATATTTCTAGCCTTTCAAGTAGGAGGATGCAGAAAGGATAGCAAAACATTATGAATCCTGTCAGAGGTATGTCAAAACCTAAAAACATAAAGTTACTTCCAAAAGAAAGCTTTTTCAAATACATAAGAAACTTCTTATCTTCAAGAGACATGCACAAATGATTCATGCACCGGCAGTAGAGTTACACAACATCCTAAGCCCATTGTCTTATGCACAATGGGGCTTAGACAAGGCCAAATCAAAAGAAACCTCTTCACAAAGCTTCACATAATTGGAGTACATAACTAAAAAAGAGGTTTCCACAAAAGATCAAATGAAACCTCTTCTCATCAAACCTAACTTAAAGTTAGCAACTTTCAATTCACAAGGAAAGGTTTTCTGCACAAGCACAATTAAGCTAACTCATAGGAAACCTCATCAAACCTTGAGCAAACTGAAAAGTAAAAGAGTTCGCGAGGATGTATAAGCAAAATTAAATAAGTGTTTTCACACAACCAAAAGAAACCTCTTCAGACAAGAGGTCAGTAAAGAAAATATCAACAAACCCCAGAAAGTAGAGAGTATAAAGATTATTTTCTGCAAATAAAATGAAAAAGGGGGGATGGTAAGAAAACTCCTGTTTAATCAACATCATCAACAGTATGTATCGGTGGATACTTAGATTCCACAACTAAACGATCCAGAAAATGTTGAAGATCAGGATCTTTAATCTAGATAACAGTCTTTGAAGGATTAACTTCAACAACAACTTCCTTTGGAGCAACTTTAAGTTTCTCTTTTTGCCTCTCATGATCGGCTGCCCTTACATCCAATGTAGCTTGGGCAAGGGAGGACTGTTGCGAAAGCTTCGACCGAAGATCCGTAACGACTACTCGAGATGCAACACGCAGCTTTTTGTTCAACAAAGAAACTTCAATATACCGAGATTGCTATTCAGCTTTCTCCTACTCAGCAGCTTTACACGTTATCGTAACTCCATGGAAGCACTTCTTTCAAAGATTAAGTCCAACTCTAGTTGCTCAATCAGAGAATCTTTCTATTTTAACTGAAATTCAAGTACTTCAATACGCTTCTTCGCCAGAAACCCATCTTTAATCTCTTCCAAGCGATAATTAAAGTTGTGCTCAACTTCTTGTATAAAACCTCTAGCCTAAAAAATAAAGAGCCAAACACAAGGAAAGAAAATAGAAAACAAAACAGGAAAACTTGCTAAAAAATAAAGTGAAATACAAAACTCACTTTATACCACTGAAGATACATCTCTTGAAAGATGTCCGTCATTGGCAAATCAACAAAGTTGGCTTTATCCTTTGGAAGCAAGACCTCTGAGTAGATAGCTTTGCTTAACTTGGGATTCTGAAGACACGAATCCTTCACAGTTAAAGAGGCTTCACCAAACTTAAGGGAGGGGCAAAACACTTCATCCACTTTGAAATTCTTTTGCTTTCGCACAGGGCATTTTGAAGCACCACTCGATGAGGTTTCAGAAGTCCTCAGCCGTTTGGGAGACGGAATAAGAGGAGGCTTTGAAGACCTTTTCTGTATAAAAACCTCTGGAGCATTAGAAGTTAACAAATTTGAAACCTCAGAACTCTTAACTGGGGGAAAAGTCGAGGAGGATTCCCAAACTTTATCGCCAGCACCTTTCAACTCTAGATTTAAAAAAGAAAGAGCCACTTTCGGGGTCAACATAGAGAGTAAAGGTGTTTGATTCTTCTCAAAAGAGGAAGAAACCTTTTCTAGAGATAAAGGAATATTATCAGCAGGTGGAGCAACAGATTCAGTAGATGAAGAATGATTCAATGCTGGTGAGCTCTTTACAGCAATAGTCTTACGAGAAGACTTCTTTTCTTCACCAAGTGAAGAACTGGACATAGGGATGTCTAAAGCTACAAAATAAAATCTGAGTTAGAAATCTCAGAAATAACAGAAGCTCAAGATGTGCAACCACAGAACAAATAAACTTCGTTGGGAATCACCTAAATCCAATTTGAGGAACAGGGACACCGAACTCCCAATTCCCACCAACAATTAAGGGCAAAGAAGACCACTCTTTTTCTACTCTCGAAGACACAGGAGATTCTTTCACTAAAGCCTTCTTCCCTAACCTTCGAACAAGATAAAAAAACTTGAAGTTATCTTTGTTCGTTGTACAAACTTGATAACATTCAAGGATTTGCTGTAAATCAAACCCAGGTGGATTTGACTTGTTGTTCTCCACAAAGGACTTCAGCAAGGAATACGTCTTCCCGGTAAATTGACCAGGGGCACGGTTGTAAAGGCAGAGGAATTCTTGGATCAAAGGTTCCGGTGGAAATGTTAGGCCACCTTCTAGCTGACCTTCAGAAATTCTAATCTCACTTTTTCTAACAGATTGACTAAGAATCTACCCATAATTTAAGGTTACACCTAACGGAATACTGAACAAAGCTCTAAGTTCCTTAAGAGATCTCCTCGCCATTTTCTACCACAGAAGAAGCTTTCACCAAAAGGGGAAAAGGAAACCCTAAAAAACGAAAAAGAAAGACTTTAAAAGAAAACACTCTCCCCTCAAAGATCTTAGCCCACTTTACTTAGAATTGGGAAACGTGCCTAAAAAATAGGGGCAGTTTTAAAAGTTAAACGGATAGATTTACAAAATTCAAAATTTAAAAATCTGAGCAAACTGGGTTTTCAAAGCAAACGGTTTCAAAACCTTTGTTATTCGGGGGGAGAAGAGGTTAATACCCCACAAGGTTTTTAAAATTTTTTCTTTCTTTCTTTTTTAAAGATTTTCTCAATATTACTCATAATATTAAGAAAATGGGGGCAAAATGTAGGAGCACCTTTTCGAATTTAGCTTTCTATTAAAGAGAAAAGAGCTTTCTTACTTAAGAAAAAAGATTTCCAAAAGGAAAATCTAACAAAGAGAGGATTCCAAAAGGTAACCAGACAGAAAGGAGTAAACAAACAGCTGTCTAGCACTTATGAACAGCTGTTACACATTTATAAAGTAAAAGACAGGTGTTCATTACTAATTGGCTAAGAGTTTGACTTACAAGCTCAGCAAGCCTATAAATAGAGGAGCTCACCTCACTTTCTGAACTAACTGATCTTAACTAAAGAGAACTAATCTGAGCTAGAAGAATACTCCTCTAGATCAGAGAAAACTCTCTCAATCTCTCTCTAGAGTCTTCTGCTTTCTTTCTCTAAGATCCTTTAGGTTCTCTCTCTAGGGAATCACTTTCTCCCTCTAAACTCTTTGAATGAAGGATTTTACCTCCTTCAACGTCTACCCTCCAGATTCAACGATCTCTGTCTAGTATGAGTGCATTCTCATTACAAGATTTCTTTGAACAACTTTGAACTTATTCTCTAGCAAGAACAAACGAGTACTATTATGTATTTAATTAATATTGTACACTTAAAGTGCACAAGAAGTGAAGAAAAATAGGGCAACAAGAGGCGATGAGAGAAAAAGAGAGAATTAATAGTTTTATTGTCTCAAATGAGGAAGAGATTGACCCTTTAAATAAGTGTCGTGAGATTGTAGTTGCACTCCAAATAAAGGGTTGTGACGATTTGGGTGTGTTGTTTGGGTTTTATACCCATTCATGCATACACCCCATACATACATACTCCATCCATCAAACAACACAAAATAAAAGGTTTTATTGGTTCGATTAGAGAAGTGGGCCCAATTTATAAAATAACTACTTTATTTTAAAGTAGGTCAAACAAAATTAAGTTATTACAAATAAACCCCAACTCTAAAGTATTTATAGAAACACCCCAAACACTAAAGTATTTTAAAACACACCCTTCAAATACCAACAATATTTAGTCAATCTATATTGACTTCTAATAACTAGTGGCAGTCCCCAAATTGGTTGAGTTTCAGAATTTTTTCTTTGAACTCAGGCTAGTTTTCGCCGAATTGCATAGGTTATTTATACTGATTTTTGCCGATTTTGAAATTTCATTCCAACCATTTTCGATAGATTAATGCCCTAAAATGATATCGGGGGTTCAAATAGATTAAACGAAATTGGAGTTACAGAGCTGAGTTAGGCCCCATTTGGTATTGCATTTTTTGGGGTGAAAAATGCTTTTAAAAAAAATGATTACAAAAGTGTTTGGTAAAACAAACTTGAACTGCTTTGTTTTAAAGCAACAGCCTTTTCACAACAGCTTTTAAAAGCAGCTAGGAGGCTGCTTTCAAAAGCCGCTTAAAATAAAGTAGCGCATTCCAGAAACATATGTTTTTAAAGTACCCATAAAGCCCTCATTTTTTTACTTAAATGACAATTGATACCCTTTAGGAACCCGAGATGATCGATCCCTTTCATTCTCCAAACTCTACGTTTCTTAAACTCTTCCTATCCGTAATGGATGTCTTTTTCTCAAACTCATCTTCTAACTCTTTATCTCACTCTCAAACTCTTCTTCTTCCCTTCCTTTATATTCTCCTTACTACCTTAACAACACCAGAAGCATCGCATCACCATCACCCGAATTCTCTCAAGTTGCCCTAAAGCAACAATCTGCATCTATATTAAGGTAGGTAGACAACTTTTATCTATTGATCTATCTCTCTCTCCATTAGGGTTTGTTTATTCATTAGATAGTTTTGCCTAATTTATTAAATAGAGTTTTGTTTGAACTATTTAGGGTTCAATTTGTTAGGTTAATTTGTAAATTTCTACTGCTAATTTTTTAAACCAAATTTCATGTTATGTGATGAATAAATAACATATGTGGTTAATAATTCTTAGAAGTAAATCAACTTGGTTGCTTTAGATTGTCCATATAATAAAATGATGTTTTTGGTTTCTCTGTTATTTGTATCATTTATTGAATAAACAACCCCATATTTTGTATCAATAATAAGTCTTTGTTTGATAGTTGGGAACATACTTTTTTTAATTCACTATTAATATACCTCATATGAGATTTATATTCAATATTCATATATAAATCCTATTAGACTCTTGGTTCAATTTGGTACATTAAAACTGTAGCTATGGTCTGAAATTTATAATAAGGATTTTGTTTAATATTTAAAACCTACAATTTTGGTACTCGGTTGTCCCGACTATGCTCAAATTTTGAAAGTTGTATATGGTCTCAGCCTAGGATTTCATGCACATCTATGTAATTGGCTCTTGCTACATTTACACTTTCTTATAGTTGATGTTATTTAGCCAAGCTTTTTTAGACCTTTAATGCTCATGAGCTCTGAAATCTTGGTGTATCTGTAAGAAAATATTCAAAAAATTATTGTGGACAGTAACAAAAAATACTAATACGAAAGCTATGGTCATCTATTTGATATATATATTTTTTACCAAGTAGATCTCCCCAAATGTTGGGAATTATGACATCCATAGACCTTAGCTAGTTACATACTCTCAAATACTCTGTTCTGTTTATAAGAAAGTCCAATACTAATAAACAATATTGGCAACAATTAAGCCGTAGAACTCTATTCTGAACAAAATAAAAAGCTCTTCAGAACTAACTAAAGAACTCCGTTATAACTGGTCCTCACTAATAATCTCATCAACTTCT
Source organism: Macleaya cordata (assembly GCA_002174775.1). Classification (NCBI taxonomy): domain Eukaryota; kingdom Viridiplantae; phylum Streptophyta; class Magnoliopsida; order Ranunculales; family Papaveraceae; genus Macleaya; species Macleaya cordata. The sequence goes on from MVGT01002772.1 coordinate 40,334, forward strand.
AGATAAGCAAAAAACATGAGAAGAATTTGATGTTTCAAATTCACTTATTTTCTTGCGTAGTGGGGATCATGATATGGATCCACAACAAAAGGTTGAGATTGATAATATTTTCTCTGTTATCAGGAGAACTTCATGTCTTCTACAAACATATGTCCTTTGAATGCTAGCTTCCAAATAGTTCTTATCATTATTAAGCTGATAAAAGGCACGTAGATGAACATAATAATATACTTAGAAACATTAGAAAAGCTAGCATAAGGTATGCCCATCACATGCAAATATGAGTTTTATGTCCTCTTAACCAACTTTTAAGTTGTGTTCTTGACAGTATATTCTTGTCTTTTCATCACAGATCTTAAATCTACCATACATATATATACATCTTTAACTTTCATTCGTTATGTAGGATCTCTTACTCTATATTGTTATGCTGGGGTTTCTTTATTTACATCCTTGGCTGCAAGAAACTTTGCACGTGGCCTTGCTTATAAATAGAAGCATTTGATTTTCTCTATAAATAACATCTGCTTTTTTTCCTTATTTTTATTTTTTATTAGTGCATTATTTGAACATGGATGTTTCATTCAAGTTAAAGTTTCCATGGAACTTATATTGTGGTTAATATATTGAATGTTGGCTATTGTTTATATTTTCATGGAACACAATATAATCACATAATGAAGATGGTGAATAAGAGTATTGTTAATACTACTAGAAATATGGAAAGTAAACCACAAGTTACTGCGATATGGGATAGTGAAAGTATAGCTATATTCTGTGACGAGTGTATCAAGGAGGTGGAGGCAGGATATCGTCCTGGTACTCACTTTTCCAAAGTTGGATGAGAAAACTTGATCACGAACTTTAGTAAAGCGACATGAAGAGAATATGATAAAGGAAAGTCAAAAAATAAGTGGGATGCACTTAAAGGTGATTGGAAATTATGGAAAGAACTAATTGGGAAGGAAACTGGTCTCGGTTGGAGTTCATCAAAGAAAACTATTGGTGCATCTAACGAATGGTGGCAGAATAAATTGAAGGTGTGTAAATTGGTTTGTAATTTTCAAGTTCTTTAATTTATAACATCATGAATTCATTATAATATTCACATCTCCTTGAAATGTAGGAAAATCCCACTGCATCGAAATTTCGTAAGAAGGGCATTAATACTGAGATGATGGAAATATTAGATATGATGTTCATGACTGTCACGGCTGCTGGTGGAGGTGCATATGCACCTCTATTAGCTAATCGTCCATCTAAATGTGTGGAGGCATCAAATAATAATGTCAATCTCGTTGAAAGTAGTGATGATTCAATTCAAATCAAAGCCGCCAAAGGTGTGGAAATAGTGGAAGGTATTAAAGGAAAAAGTAAAAAGAAATCAAGTAATCAACTTGGTATATAAGTTAGGAAGGGGAAGAAGGGTAAAGGAATGGGAGGAGGGAAGGTGGGAGGCGCTACGAAAATTTCACAACAGATTGATCGTCTTTGTGAGACCGTTGAAAGTAAAACTTCTGTGATGGAAAAATGGTTGAAAGGTTCGCAAGGCAGCAATATTTCTAAAGTGGTAGAGTTACTGGAGTCCCTGTAGGGGGTAGAGTACGGGAACAACTTGTGGTTATCTGCAATTGATTTGTTTAACTCGTCGCAAGTTGATAGGGATATATTTTGCAGCATTAAAGATTCTGAGAAGAAGCTTCAGTGGCTTAATCACGAACTAGCTAAAAAATAAGTACATCTAAATTTTGAATAAATAGAACTTTTTATTTGACATTATTGAAAGTCTAAATTCACCCTACGGTTAATGAATTTAACCGTAAATAAATATAACTATAGTTAAGGATCACACAATCACCTAATTAAAAATTACTAAGGTGATAAGAGTACAACAAAAATCTCTAACAGGAGTATTGACTTATTCGATTCTTAATATGCGGAATTAAGAACAAGAATCGAAT